>JAMKPZ010000986.1:0-46792 GCA_024699675.1 Amphibolis antarctica | reverse complement strand
AATTAATTTTAATAAATTAAAATCTACATAATATTAAAATTAGCCTACACATGCTACACATAATACATTTATAAGGTACTTTAATAAGAAACTCACAAACGTAGAAGCGTGTTAAAAGACAATTCTTACATCGAAATTAATAAGTGAAATTGAAACTTTTATATCACTTATAAATATCTTCTCACAAGTGAATTGATTTTAAGGTAAAATTTCAGTAGTATTGAAATCATTCCTTTCAAACACAAGAATCTTCTGTACTAGTGTTCTCCAATGGATTGAATGCTACCAATAAGCTAATGACCTCATCATTCAAAAGATAGACTGCATCTTCAAAACGTTGCACTTTGCAGCAAGAGTTAAAACCCAAGAAAGATGCATTGACCATTTAGCACCAACCTGCCATCTTCAGATCTTGTCATTGTCAATTGTCAAAGCTGTTGGGGGGATACTTCTCAGCACTGTTCACAACAGCAAGTCTGCAAACTATCAATTCTTTCTTCATAATTACAACAATCAATACCCGAACCCTTTTTTCCATTTCTTTCTATCATTCACTAAATTTTTACCTAAATCGTGCAGTTTATATGAGAAGGCATGAATGAATTACAGAGATTTAATAAGGAATTAGAAGCATTGCATGATATTAATTAGTTTGGTAAGAGGAAACACTTGAACTGAAAACTGATATATGCTGCAGTAGGTTGCCAACAGCGACAAGCCACCTTTCATCACAAACCGTATATGACAATGGCAGTATCAAATACCATTTCTGTCGTCATCCAGTAGACTTCTTTTACCAATGAGTGTGTTTATTTTCGGTTTCATTGATTAAGAAATTAGTTTCAATAATTGTGAAAAATTAAAATTAAGAATAGTAAAATAAATAGTATTAAAACAGTATAGTGAATTATATAATAAATATTTATATATAAAAGTTTGTGTGATAATAATGACGTATAAAAGTTTATATAAAGTTAAGGTTAGAACTCTAAGCTGAAACAAATAAGGCTAATGCCTAATGATGGATACATTAAACATTGTGTAGTAGAAGTTTGTACGTAAAGATTTATGTTATGATAATGACATATAAAAATTTATTGTAGAGCATTCTTAAATGAGGTCTTAAGGCGTATTTAGTAATAAAATACTTTGAATATTGTAGAGCGTTGAGAATTGAGTTCTATTATTAAATAGAGTTCAACTTTAAAGTAAATTATAAAATAAAAACTTTATATATAAAAATTTATGTAGTGATAATGATATATGAGAGTTTGTATGAAACTAAAAGTATTATTAAAAGATCATTAACAAAGGAAGTCTTAACTTATGTTTAGAAATAGGGTTACGGTAGGTAAAGTAGGAGTTCATACTTCCCACTGCACAACACGATATATTCTTAATTTTATTTATTTTTTATTTATCTTAAACAATTGTTAGGAAAATAAACATTGACAAAAATTATTAAATATAGGATTATTTTTATCATTTCACGTTTAGATGACTCTATCAAACCTCGTTAATAAATACAACCTTAGAAGTGAATTTTTGCGGTTTCAACCACGTTTTTAAAGGTTATCATACAGAGCACCTCCTCCTCCCCGTACCCGATCCAAGCACGAAAGCACGGGCGGCGCTGGTGTCGTCGGCGAGTCGAGGAGCCGTAAACGCCGAGGGAAGGTCCATAGCGCCGTCGGCGCCGCCTGCGGTGGAAGGAAATGTCGTCTATCTACGTGTTGGAGCCGCCGACAAAGGGGAAGGTTGTTCTGAACACAAACATGGGTCCCGTCGACGTCGAGCTATGGCCGAAGGAAGCGCCCAAGGCCGTCCGCAATTTCGTCCAGCTCTGCCTCGAGGGATACTACGACCGCACCATCGTCCACCGCATCATCAAGTCCTTCCTCGTTCAGGGCGGCGACCCCACCGCGTCCGGCACCGGTGAGATCACTGAAAAAAGACGCTTACTTTACAGTCGCCCGAGCACTGATTTGGGAAATACTTGCGCATACTCGATTTTTTCTTTTTGTGGCATCGGTGTGTGTTTGTTTGCAGGTGGGGAGAGTATCTTTGGTGCTCCGTTTAGTGATGAGTTTCACTCGAGGCTGCGGTTTAATCACAGGGGCCTCGTTGCCTGCGCGAATGCGGGGACAAAGCATTCGAACGGGAGCCAGTTCTTTATCACGCTCGATCGGTGCGATTGGCTGGATAAGAAGAACACAATTTTCGGAAAAGTAATGTTTTTGTTTTTGGGTTTTTGAATGTTGGCATTGTGGAATGGTTTGAACCTTGTAAGATTTGCCATTGGTACTGCAGGTTACAGGGGATTCGCTGTATAACTTGTTGAGGATTGGAGATGTGGAGACTGATAAGGAGGACAGACCGTTGGATCCACAGCCAAGGATACTGTCTGTTGAGGTAGATAGATAGGTTGAGGTGTTTGGGCAAGTTGATTTCTAATGTGAACTGCTAGTTGGAACACTTTGATGGATTGAATTCTCCACCTCTTCCTACTTTGTGGATTACAGTGTATTCTGTACCTCCTGTTTTTGCAACATCCATGTGGTTTCTGTTGTTTCCTATTGCTTTTCCATTGGCATGTTTGCCTTTATCCACACAATACATATGTGCAGCTTAATAAATGTCACATACTGTGATTTTATATTTGGTGCAATGGCAGCAGTGAATATCAGTCAATTTGATTGGCATGTATGATAATTTTTATTGAATTTTCCTGTGTTTTGATAATCATGTCGTATGTCATAAGATCCATTTTGCTTGATTCAGGTGCTTTGGAACCCCTTTGATGATATTGTGCCAAGACAAGTACCTAAGAAGTCTCTTTCTTCTGAAAAGACTGCAAATGAGAATCAAGATCAGAAGAAGAAAGCTGTCAAGTAATTACTTTTTCTGTTTCTGTTTGAATTGGATCACCATTCTTTTTGCTTTTCAGTAGGCTAATTGCCATTCATGTTTTGTGTGCTTTTAGTTTATCAGTGTTTTTCATAATGTTTCATAGTTTACTCCTTTAATGGCATTTATTTTTCTTCTAGAAATGTCTGGATTATATGTGTATTGTTTTTTGGGTGAAGGAAGCTTAATTTGCTATCATTCGGGGAGGAAGCAGAAGAGGATGAAAAAGCAATAGCTACCGTAAAGGAGAAGATTCAGAGCATTCATGATGTATTGGATGATCCTCACTTTCTCAAGGAAGAACCTGCTAAGAAGGTAGATGGTGCTGATGCACTGCATGTTTACAATTTGCAGCTGATTTTTCTAAATCTGTACTTGGAACTGTATTGCGTAAGTGTGACATACCAAAGGATTCAATTACTGATTTGTTCTATTCATGCCATATAGAGCTTGCCTGAAGATGAAACTAAAAAGGATGTGCATATTGCTGTAAGGGAAGCCCTGAGTTCTAGGAAAGGGCAATCTGATAAGAAGATTGAAAAAGGCCTGTCTGATTCCCATTGTAGTGATGAAGATGATGATGATGAGGATGATGGGGCTCGTTTTGATGCACGAATGAGGATGCAAATCCTCAAAAAACGCCAAGAAAGGGGAGAAGTCATTGGCCGTGAAAAGTTGGCAAATGGTATCATCCAAGTAGTGATTCAACTAAATACATGATATTCAATTTAAATTTTATCCTATCTGTAAGTCATTGTGTGCTTCTTCATGAATTCATCTTGAATGATGTCCATAAAAGTATAACTTAATGTCATAGAATGCTTCATATCTTCAGCTATTGATATGAATTTTATCCTTTTTTGGAACTGATTTGTTCGACTGTTGCTTTGTGCAGATAAGCATAATATGAAGGAGATGTCAGTATCATCATCCAGGTAAGTTGCAAATCTGTGGAGCATAAGCCCTAAACTTTGGTTTTTCCATAAAAAAGGTCATGGCAAAATTGATATCTTCAAATGTCGGGAGAACAAATTGCTCTATTTTCCTTTTTTCCTTGAATGGTATCTTGAGCTTCCTTATGTATCTTACACATGCGTTCTTTAGTTTACATGCTTTTCCCTTGGATCGAGTTATTATAGTGTATATGCTTAACATTCTATCAAATGTGTCAAAGATACAAAAATGCCATCTTTCATAAAGCATTATTAATTGTGGAACAAACAAAAGAATGCTTAACATTATTTTTTCTTAGTTCTAAAATTTTCTATTAGTTATTTTAGTAAATGAATATCTTTCATGATTGATTTATCCAACATAAACTTAAATTGATTTCTATGATTTTAATTACATGACTTAGTCTCTGCTCAATTACCTTTTCTAACAATTTTATAGAATGACTAATTAACTTAATACCACAATAAATATTCCAATTTTGTATATCTTCCTTATACTTAAATATACGTATTAAAAAACTCCATTCATTTGGCATCTTCTTTGCCTTTAAAATTATATTAAAAATTTTAGTTTGACACTTAATCCCTGCTTCACCCATACACTTCCATACATTAGTAGGAATACCATTTAGTCCAATAGTTTTTTTACATTTCATTTTCTTAATAGCTTATCTTCAAACTATTAATTCTTGCATGCAATCATTACCCAAATTTTGCATGTAAAAGTTTCCTATAGTAGATTCATCAAAAAGTTTACTAAAATACCTACATCATTCATCTTTTATTTCACTTTATTTTACTAAAACTCTACCATTTTCATTCTTAATATACATGGCTGAAATCTTTATATTTCCTTTTTCTAGCCTCAGTTAATTTATATATTCTATTTTTTCCTTGTTTTGTGTTCAAACTGTCATATAGTCACAGGCTTTACTGACAATTTTTTTAACATTCATTTTTGCTAACTTATACTTTTCTAAATTTTCCTCATTTATACATTTATGATAAATTTTATAGCATTCTTTCTTTTCTTTTATTAGTTTTTATACATAATTTCATGACCAATTTTCATTACCCAAAGGAGTTATTTCACAAAAAATTTCTAAAATTTCCTTACTAATCTTTTTAATGCAAGTAATCATTTCATTCCAACGTTTGTTTACCTCTCTATCTAGTTTCCATATTTCTTCATTTAACAAATTATCTCTAAATATTATTGTAAATTTTCCTCTCAAGGTTATACCTCAAGAAACAAATGTTTCAAATTTCTTGAAAATTCTTAGCACGAATGTTTGTATATTGTCATCATATATGTTAAATCTGATGGCTGCTTAATCATAATGTGGTCACAGCAGAGAAAATGTTAAAGATGAAGAGGGTCATGGTTTCAGTGTTGAGAAGTTAGCCATAAAGAAAAAAGGTATTGGTTCAGAAGCAAGAGCTGAGCACATGGCTAAAGCAGATGCAGATTTGCAGTTACTGGGTCGTTCTGAACAAGAAAGACAAATGAAAAAACAAAAAAGACGAAGGCTTCAAGGTCGTGAAGACGACGTACGTATCAAAATTCTCTGCATTTCTTCTGTTTGGCTCCTATTTCGTTTCTATTCATTAGCATTGAACTTTACACACTGTGCATTGCATTTTTAATTTATGCATCTGGTGAAGAACACCATTTTTCCCAGAAAAACTGAGAAGTCGGGCACATTTATGTGCCTGGAAGATTTTCAACATGCTTTCTTGTTGTTAACGTGTTTTGTCCTTATCATATTTTATTTTGTGCATTTAGACGCTTGCAAGATTGAATCAATTCAAGCAAAATCTTGCCTCAAAGCATGATGCTGCTGTTGGTGCCGAAAACGAGGACTTGTCAGGGTGGAAGGACAATGAGCTTAAATTCATCCCTGAACATTCAAACAAGGTATTTTGCACATCTCTCTCTCTCTCTTGTTTGACATTTAAGGGGGGTTTGTGTACACGGAAAGGAATTGTCAGGAATTGAAATTATAAAAAATAAATAATTTTAGAATTTAAGATGGTTGTAATTTTAATAAATAATATTATTATGCTAAAAATGAATAATGTAATAGAAAAATTATCACGAAGAGGAGGAGTGCGGAGATTGTCAAGGGTTTCATTAGGCGAGTGGACGATTTTTGTGAGGAGGGCAGAGATCATCTAGCGAGTGAGCAATTTCACGAGACGAGAGAGCGAGCGAACAATTTCCAGTTGGTTCGTGAGGTTGAGGATGAGACATTTTTTCCCATCCCCCCTTTACAATGTTTTCCCATGGAAATTTTTTTCCCATAGGTAAAAAACTACAGAAACACCTTACAATAGGAATTAAATTCCTATTAATTCTTTTTCCCACTATTTCCCATTCCAAAAGCACAAACGCTGCCTTAACTAAATGTTCATATACTTCTGTGAAGGATGGGATGGCCAGAAAAGAAGATCCAAATGATTATGTGGTACTAGACCCTCTTCTGGAGAAAGGTAAAGAGAAATTCAACAGGATGCAAGCAAAGCTCAAGCGTCGACAACGAGAGTGGGCTGGCAAATCGCTCACTTGATTTCTACAAAGCCGACGTACGTTTTTTTTTTCAATTGGTGATTGACTGATCATATATGCCTACAGCTTCTACTTTGTGCATGGTTGAAATATGAATGAATTGAAAGTCCTCTTTGCAATTTAAATGCCTTCAACCTTATATGCTATGCTTTTCTGCAGTGTATAACCCCGTGAACCACCACCCATCACCACCACCACCGTCTGTAACCATGGTGTGGTAATTTTTTAGCATGATTACATGAAATGGCGAGCACATGTTGGTCATGCCACTGTACATTTCTCAGTTGCCTGGACAGGTATGAATTCGGTTGTGCCTTGCAGTGTTTGATTCTCCAGCCGGTTCCCTTTGCAAGAAATTTTGTCTAGAGGCCTCGGAGGTGGTGTTATTGAGATCAAAATGTTTTGGCAAATGGTCTTTTGAAGATCAGGTAGTAATTCTTCTCAAAAATGACTCTTTGATAACAGCTTCGAGAGCAGCTTTTTCAACTTTTCTTAACAAACGATTGGATGAGATTGAATGTCATAATGAGATTAATATGGAAACCTGTCTTGGGAATGTTAGAATTGTATTTTAATGATTTTAATGTTGGAATTGATAAGTGATTGTAATATTGAAATTGTATTTTTGAATGTTGATATAATTAGATATTATGATGAGATTAATATGAAAAAATTGTATTAGAAATCTACTCATGTCATCATGACGTTAGGAGTGATTTTTAATTTTGATGGGAGTACTACCAAACACACCCATTATCTGGTAATTAATTACATGCAAGTAAGCATATTTAAACATTGAATTCCATATTCTTGTTGCCTACTTTGTCACTCATGTAACTCTCATAAGCACTCCTATAGACCCTACTGCTCTTATTTCTCCCTTTGCTTCGATCCACCATGTACCTATTAATCAAACTAAAAACTTTTTGACTATTGTTTCTCAATTTGACTGAAATTTTCCAGTTAGGCCAAAAATTTTAAGGTTATTTTTATGATCAGCTCAAAAAATTTGTCTTTTTTCTACTTGTCTTTATTTAAATAGAAATTAAATACATCACATTCATACAAATTTATTCTTTTAACATTCTTGTAAATTCCTATATAAACATAAACAAATTTCTAATTATTTTTATTTTCCGTGCAAACACAAATACCTCCACTATTCTATAATTTTTTGTTAAATTTTGTCATTTTCATTTTCCATTAATTCTTAAATTTTTATCATTTCTTTTCCTATTATTTCCATGTATACAAATGAATCTTAAAAAAAAAAGACAAACCCAACTTACACTCCAATAAGCCCTGTTTGTCTAAGCGTTTCTTAACATGCTCAATCATTTTTTACTAGTAATCTACAATAACATATATTAAACAATTTTAACATTTTACATTAAAAATTATATTAAAATACTTATATTATAAATCGTATAATTTTTTGAAAAAAAAAATAAACTTCACCTTACCTCAATTTACCATACAAACCAATAACCTCAAAGAGAAGAGCAAATTTAGTGGTACAAAATACCAAACTTACCAACATATGATCATCGGAATGTGGGAGGATGGACTTCATGATTCTTGAAATACCCCCTCCATATACCGTGCTCAGTTTAGATATCATCCTCTTGTGCTATTTACGATTTGCTTATTTTCAGGCATGTAGGAGTAATTCACATGTTAAGTCTCATTTAATTCAACTTCAATTTTAACTTTGTATAAACTTCAAACATTATTATTATTATATAAATTTCTAACTATATTTGTTTATACAATAAAAACTATATTAAAAATAGTAAAATTATATTTTTTTAATAAAATGTAGTAGAATTATTATTTTTAATATTATTATGATTAAAGATCGTGATAAAAAAATATAAAAAAATTATATTAAAAAACTTCTATATATTATAAATATAAGAGTATCTTTTGGTTACAACTGTAACCAAAAATGAAGTCCATATTTTTTTCGAATACATGACAATAATTCTTTGTTAATATTACAACAGTTACTTCGTTATCTAATTTTTGAAGTTACCTGAAATTTTCTCCGGATCATAAAGCCTCGCCAACTACACTGGTGAAGACATCTTCCAGAGATGATTCGTTCAAACCAAAACCGTACATGGGGGCTTCGCTCCTGAGCCGATCGACGGCTTGGAAGACATCGTACACCCTTACATCTTTCTTGGGCAGCTGGAATTTCAGCGTCTCACCCACATCGTATACTTTTATGGCGCCGGGAGAAAGCCCAGCAACCATGCGCTCCACTTTGACCTTGTGAAGAGGATCCAATGATATGGTGAAGAGAAGCGACCGCCCATACCTCGCTTTCAGCTGAAATGTTGATGATCACAGGGAAAAACAGTCAACAATTTGAAGAGAAACGAGTTTCAAAATGGAAAAAAAACTACTACTTCGTTTTTTTTTGAAATGAAACTGATACCAAAGTCCCTTTTTTTTATGAGTACGTTTATGTTCGTATTAATAAAACGATATAGAATCTCTTAACGTGATTATTACTACATATATTTCAACATATAAACTTTTATCACTTAAATTATTATACAATTTCGATTCCGTTCGTAAAATTAACTTTAACTTCAACTCTTTTTAACTTTTGAAAAAGTTGTGAACGTACCACAAAATTAAAAGAGAAAGTTCATTGAGAGAGAGAGAGAGGTAGGAATTAAAAGACAACCACAGAAAAAAGTACTAATTAAACGTGTTACAAGCGGCATCAGGCAGAAGCTGAAATATCATCAGAAGAGTACCAAACGTTGCCAGATACCAAAGGCTCTTTTTTTTCCTTGCAAGATCTTTACATTGAGAACAAACGCACCGACTAGAAAAGATTTTTTTTTTTTTTTTGAAATTCATAAAGGAATGTAATCATCAGGATTTAAATCCTTAATAATAAAAAATGAAATCACAATCTTAAATCAACTATTTAACCCAGCTATCGATAGAAAATATGTCACAGAGAAAGCTTTACTCTACTATGTGGCTTTGGGCAATGCCCAAGGTTTCTCTTCAATTTTATTACGTTTTCATTGATCCAAGAATTCACTGTCGTAAGTTTCATAAGGAATGTGATTTGTTTTCACTGAATTAAACTTAGCAAGGTATTGGGAATCACCTCCTTTGGATCTCCAAGACACTGAAGTCTGCCATTGACAATGATGCCTACACGATCGCACAGGAACTCCGCTTCTTCCATGGAATGTGCTATGTGATTTCATAAGATTTCGAAGGTCAAAAAAAAAAAAAAAAAAACAATTGTTTGAATGGATTTTATTCTAGGAATGCAAGTAACAGAAAGTAAATCTCAAGAACTTGTCAACCATCAGTGTTATCATATCATTCCCAACTAAATTTAGGATGGCTTCTATGAAAACTACTGTCAACTTACTAGTCAAAATAATAGCCCTTTCTATCTTCTCCTTCTTGATCACATGCCATAAGTGGTTCCTTGAATCCAAATCCAGTCCTCCCGATGGTTCATCCAGAAACACAACCTAATCAAAGAGGAAAAAGAAAAGAAGAATCATCTTTTATGTCTAAGGGAATTTGTAGGAGATATTTCGGATCAAGTACCTGTGTATGGCCAATAAGTGAGATCGCAACACTAAGCCGTCTTTTCATCCCTCCACTGTAATCCCCAGCAAGCCGATCTCCCACATTACATTCACACAGATTAAAACTTCTCAAGGAATCCTCCACCGCCTGTTCCATTCAAAATGTCACTCATGGTTTCCAATGAAGATTCATGAATTCAATGCCTATAAGTTGTGTCTGAACATTTTCAACCATAAAAAATTGTAAAATTCATGTCATTTTGTTGACTTATACTTTGGTAGCAAGTATCGAATTCTAAGAGAAAGAAGAAGTTTGTTTTGCACGTCAATAAACCTCAGCTTACATTTTTAAGTGCAGAACCTTTAAGATTTCTCAGTCGGCCATAAAATAGTAGGTGTTCCCGTCCAGTTAAAGTCTCCCAAATAACACTGAAAACAAAGTATTATTAACGTCAAGATATATGGACTCTGCTCTCAAGTTGAAGTTTAAACCAGAAATCCCTGTTAAAAGTTTTCATTAAAGGCCATCATGTGATTTATATGCAGCCTTTTTCTAATATTCTCTAGATCGCATTTCAAACGAATGCACCATTAAAAGATGAACTCAAGAAATGCAATAAGTGGATTTTTTATTTCTTACTTGGTAGTAAATTGCAGCATTATGTTATCAATTGCCACACCAAGATAATTTTCTATCACTGTCGGTATCTTAATATTCAATGAAGGACAATCCCTTTTCAAATCCATATCTAATTCTTAGACAATTTTACCGTTTTAACAATTTCACAGTGAAAGCAGACAATGTAAGAACATTTTTTCAAATGCTTAGAACATTATTGATGATAAAAAAGGATGCATGATATCATCCATCATGACACATCTGATTCTTTTTTTGACTTTCATGCTTTTTTGGTTATAATAAGGAAATGGTGAAGAGTTTTTCTATTGAACATACTCATGCTGAGGGCAAAATCCTATCCTTGTTAGTATCTGATTCATTGACATCCCAATGTCCATATTGTTGATGAATGCAGTTCCAGATGAAGGAAGTGAAAGCCCAGTCATCTATCATAAGTGAAAAGCAACATCATTATTAACTTCAAGTTCTAATCGATCATATCATGGAATAAAGGAACATAAATCCACAAGGTAGATTTAGCATGCTGCATGGAATATGTGATGCACGGTGTTGAAGGTATGAAACGGCAGAAAAGACTCCTACCATTTTAATGACGGTGGTCTTCCCTGATCCACTGGGGCCTAGTAAGCCAAAGCACTCTCCTCGTGGTACAGAGAGAGACAAAGCCTTCACAGCATTCTTCTTAGAAGCTCCCTGCTTTCCATTGTATGTTTTCTCCAGTTTGTAGCAAAAAATAGGGTGTGTATCTTGAGGTTCTGCTAGTAGTTGCTCAATTTTGTGTCTCTGTCGAAGGAATATGAGAAAAGTTCAGCAACTATCCATAAGTAAAAAGAAAACTCTTCCAATCTGAAATAGCTCTCCCTCCATATGTGTACACGTGGGTGTCTATTCATGATATTCCACTATGTGAATAAATTGGATACCTCCTCAAGTAGATCAGGAAATTCATGATCAATTGTTATGGTGGAACTTGGGTTTTCTGGTAAAATTGGTGCTTCAATGGCAGTCTCGTTGAACCCCCACAGGAAACTACGTTTGACTGATTGTACAAGGTTTCCTGAAAAAGTAGCATTCTCAAGGACGTAAGCAAAGCAAAGTAAGATTAACCATTCCGATGCCATTATGAACATAACCCTGCTCATTCCATTTTCCTTATCACTCAATCTTTTCCATGTCATGCCCCTTGTTTCTAGATGCCTTGCTGACAATGCATATTGCCGAAGCTCGTATAATCCCCGGTACAGTGAAAAGCCAGGAAACAGTTCCATAGCCATCAATCGCCATTCTAGAACCATGCAGAGGACAACTAGAATTGTTAGCACACATGGAAAATGTCTCACATTATCTCAATATAATGGAGCTGGTGCTTTCATAAGTATTAGATCGTTATTGTTGAATTGTAAGAAAGTCAAAATTGCAATGATATATGTATTTTTCAAATTTATTTACTAATTTGATAAATGCCTGATCTCAAAAGATCAAGAGTCCCTTAATGATTTACCTGGAAACCTTGTATCCTCGATATAGAATTTGAGGAGAAAATCGCCAAGAAGTCCAGATGTGAAAATATAGATGTAAGCAACAACTACAGGGGAAGATTTTGTCAATATATTTCATGAAGATAAAGGCTGACTAATGATGTATACTGCTGAATAATTATGTTTCACCTGTTGCCATTTCGACTTCTGAAAACAAACAACTAACCAAAAAAGCCAATGCAATCTGCAAGTTTAGGTACATGAAATAAAATGCCATCTGGACATCATAGTCATTCAGTTGAATGATATCCAAACCTGTAAAAAGAAACTCTCTCAATAGCTGCTGTGTGCATATAATCAGCTGAGATTGCTTGCAAATGTCTTGCTGAAGACCAACTCACCAACAAGATACCCAAAACCAGCAGACCATATCATATAGAGAGAAGAAATGAGCAAGAAGTAGCAGTAAGTGACAACCCAGTATGGCACATCTCTAAGACCATGCAACTTCATCATCATTCGAAAGTTATGTTGTTTGTCATATACTAAATATGTCAAAAACACCTGCATCACATGAAAATACACGAATCTGTCATAGCAGTGTAAACAAAATTTTGTAAATGTCTTCGATTTCATTGCAGAATGTTTGCCTGATGCTTGAAAGAAAATTCTTCATGCAGATGTTACAGTAATATCATAATTCAATCTACATAATGAAGAGGTAATGATTTCTAAATATGTCAATTGACAAATATCTCCATGAATCCTGAGGCCTAGAATGATCCATTCTCATAAGAAAACTTAAGAAGAAAACTTAAGAAGAAAACCAATAAAATGCACATCTGTTTTGGACTCACGGACAGAAGAAGCTGAAGAACCCAGGAAAAAAACAGAGGGCCGATTGCTGATGTCAAATTCAGTGTAATGGCATTTCCTGCCTTTGGCATTTCCTTAACAAATTTCAGCTGCACTTGTCTTTCTCCTGCCATATAGTGACGAAGAAATGCATTCGAAACCTGTGCACACATCAAGAAGAGAAACAACATTATAAGTGGAAACTGGTGATACAGCTAACGATGTGGTATGCAGGATCCTGGCCTGAACTGAACCATACCATGTTCACCGATTTCAGGATCCTCAGCATAAGCTTATTATTGGCAAGACCTGTAAATGTGGAGTTGTACCAAATGCTAACATTGAAGTTGCTCTTGTTGGTGTTGGAAAAATCGTAAGCTGCAAGTTGGAAGACCTCATGATAGCATCAAAACCTAAGCCCGTAGTACTACATTCGATCAGATCCTGAAGACGTACCCGTGACAATTTCATTGATCTCATTGGCTTTGTTTCCATTGTGATGCCCTGTATAGAGTTCTCTGTTGATGCTAAACGAGTTGGCACGCCATAAATTTTCACTCACGGTGCAGAATATGTCTACAGAAAACAATGCATTTCAGTATCACAATCACCACCACTACCACGACTATTGTTTGTACCTAAAAAGGCCTGGTTTGATGCTTGTAAACGATGAAGATATGTAGTGGTCATCTACCCTTTGTCCTGTTCTTGCTAATCCCGACTTCCACATGGAATCCTGGGGGACAAAATGGTCGCAGGATAGTCAGGGGTGCCCTGGAGACGATCGCATTCTCGATGTAGTTCTGGAAGCCGGTCATGCTTTGTGTTCCCTGGAAACACATTAGATAGATACATCTGAGACCCTTTTTTGAAGAGAGTAAAATTTTCCCATCGAAAACATCGATCACTGCTTACAAGATACACTTGAGAGATAAGATCCAGGTCCAGCTCATCGAGACGTAGGAAGGATGGTATAAGGCTGATGTTCAGCAGAAACGCGTTACTGTTCATCTGAGCCATCAATCCTGCACATAGCAGCCGCAGCCGCCAAGAGACAACCTTACTCGCTCAGTCAAGTAGTCCACTCAAAGAGGTTTCATAATAATAATAATAATAACAACAAGCAAAACATCATACTCGCCGCAGTCTGCCTGTCTCCCCCCGTGAACAGAGTTGTTACACTCTGGTTCTTCCCGCGCGAGTCGCCCGATCGCCCTGGGAATCGGAGGGGCGACGGCCACGGCGGCCAGGTGGCTCGGAACTTGGCCGCAGGAAGCTGCAGCAACGCCGGCCACTCCATCGGGCGGGGTATGGAGCACGCCAGCGCCTGCTTCGCGGTGGAGTACTCCGGGCCGCACGCCTTCTGGCAAGGGCCGTTGCCGTCCTTGGGCTCCACACACTGGCACCCGCATCGGAACGCCGGCTTGCGCAGCACCGCGTCCACTAGGCTCTGGCAGGAGATGATCAGAGCACAGAGCAGCGCCGGGAAGAAGATTAGGGCAATCGTCTGCTTCGCGTTCCGTCTCTGCACCACCAACAGTTCGGTAGCTTCGTCTGAGCATTTGGCTTTTATACGACAACAATAATAAGGAAAATACTCTAATTATTATAGTCTTTTTGCTAGTAATATCTTAATTAAATAATTTAAATTAAATTTCAATCATTTAATAATTTATTTAATTAATATGACCTTACACTTTATTCACAAACGTTAAAGTATTTTTAATTTTTATCACTATATTCACATTCTTTAACATATTTTTCTTGTTATTTTATTTTCAAGTCTTCGTCAACATTTATATATTATAAATAATATTCATTTATAATTTAATTAAATAACCAAATATAGGAAATTCTGATCTAGAGGAAATTTTACTCGATTTAGCTATCTATCCTAGTATTTACCAAAAGAAATTTGACCCAAACTAGAGGAAATTCTGTCTGTCTCAGTATTTATCAGAAGAAGTTTCACCCGAACCAGAAAAAATTACATCCATCTCAATATCTACCAAAAGAAATTCCATACATTCAAACGAAAATTTATCGATTTCATTTTAAAAAAATTATCTCACAAAATGTGCTTGAGTAGCATGAATGACAAAATGTCGTTGGAGTGAGGAAAAAATCAATTTCCCTACTCCGATACTTCTAAAGTGGGGAATATCAACACTCTTAGTCAGCTTTCCTGTGTATACCACAAATATTACCATCCAATTAGTATTATATTGCCAAATAATATTATAAAAGTTAATTTATAAAAAAATTAAATAAACGTATCTTCAATTTTAACTAATAATAATTTTAATAAAGCAACAACTATAATAAAGAGAATTTGTAATGACGAAATTAAAAGGAATTGAATTAAAGAGAATTTTATTTTATTTAATTCAAATGTTAATGTAAATTCTTCCTGATAAAATTCAATTATTTCACAAAATTGAACGTAATTTATATAAAAAGAAGTTCAAAATTCAATTCCTTTTGAATTGAGTTAAATCCCTCTAACCTTCCTGGTTGGACATCTTGCACATCTCCCAAAAATCTAATTCAATTTTTACTATTTTTTAAAATAAAAAATAAATTCAAATTCTGTTTAATTCTAGTATATACATGAACACTAAAAATTTGAATTTTGTTTAATTCTACCAGGTATAAAAATATCTTTACACTGAATTTAAATCACCGTAATTCAATTTTAACTAAAAAATAAATTCTTAACAATTTATTTGTATACAATTCTACGTGTACAAATAAACCTTTAGAATTGAAGTTACAAACAATGGTAACAAAAACGGTTAATAAACCTTTAATTAAAATTTATAATTTAAGTTCAAACTCATTAAAATTATCTTAAAGTAATAATTAAAAATGCTTATTTAATTTAATTTTTCGATATTAATTTTGTAAAATAATAATTTTTTAGTTCGATATTATAAAAACTAAAAGCATCGCTGTTAACGTTCAAATCTTGCTTAAATTTTTTATTTTTTAAGGCAATTAATATAGACTTTCATTCATTAAAAAACAAAATAATCTTTTATTATTAAAATAATTAGTTTAATTTAATATTGGAAAAAAAGTGATTGTATGTATTTATAACAAAAAAATTATCAATGGTCATCTTCATGATATAAAGATTATATGTGAGATAAATAAATGTTTTTTTCCCTCGTAAATATTTATTTCAAATACGATATTTATTATTGGCAAATTTTAAGTTAATATATTTAAAGGAGAATTTTTATTTTAATATATTTAAGTTGTGATTTTGAGTACTTACAGTAACATTAAATTTACTTAATATTGACAAAAGTTAAAATTATTATTACTATCAAAAACTTTGATTTTTAATGTTTTTTATTATTCTCAACAAACCATTGCATACCCTTTTTTCTATGACTTTGATCACTTGTCCAATTTCTTAAAATGAGATAGTTTGATACAGAAAAAATTAACATGACTTTTGATATATCATAGATGGTAAGAATAATTAAGTCAAGAAAATGTTTTCACATTCTAAGCAATACGAGACATTTGAATAATCTCTTACACTTTCGATGACCTTATGTTGATGAATATCGATTTTCACTATTTTTAGGATTCGTTTGTGTATATAAAATTAGATAAAATTGAATTTAATGAAAAGATGTTTGTTCACGTCGTAGAATTAAATAAAATTTAAATTTTTAGTATTTATGCATATAACAGAATTAGACAAAATTATATTTATTTTTATTTTAAAAATAGTAAAAAGTTAATATATTTTAAAATTTAACTATTAGCTCTTTAAGAGATGCAAAAGCTATAAAATATCCTATAGAAGTAGGCAAATAGAGAGATTCTACTTAATTCACAAAAAAGAGGTCAAAATTGAATTTTGAATCCTCTTTTTAAATGAATTTTATCTAATTCCATGAAAGAATTGAATTTCGTAAGAAAAAATCCACACAAACATCTGAATTAAATAAAAGTGAATTCCCTCCAATTTAATTCTCCACAATTCCATTGGCACAAGGTAAGATTTTATATATATCAAGTAACTTGCAAGCATATGTATGTATGTGAGATCTTATTATTCTAATACCATGTTAAAGTTTGATTTAAAATTAATTGAAAGAATGTGTAGAATACTATAATATAAAGGTTCAAAACCTCTACATTCTATGGGCCTGTTTGTACCCATAGAATTCATTAGAATTGAATTTTAGTGAATTCAATTCTCATTTCATGGTATTATTCACTCTTTAGTTTAAGACATAAATGAATTTTGAACTCATAAAGTATAAATCGTCTGAAATTTAATTAGTTCAAGTTTCCTCGCCCACTTCCATCTAATTGTTAGAATTTCCTGTTCCGTTTAATTCTGAGTAGTATACAAACACCTTTGTACTAAATTCATTTTCACTTAATTCAATTCCACTCAAGAAACGAATTACCGTTAATTCATTTTTAATGAATTTCGTGTGCACAAATTCACCCTAAGTAATGTAAGATTATGCAATGATGATATAGAAAAGATTAGTATAACCTTTATCTAATTAAGGATTATAAAAATCAAGAAGAAGAAGAAGAAGAAGTAGTGGTAACAGCAACAGCAGCAATAACATAAGAAGTAAAAGAAGAAGAAGAAGAAGAAGTAGTGGTAACAGCAACAGCAGCAATAACATAAGAAGTAAAAGAAGAAGAAGAAGAAGAAGAAGAAGAAGAAGAAGAAGAAGAAGAAGAAGAAGAAGAAGAAGAAGAAGAAGAAGAAGAAGAAGAAGAAGAAGAAGAAGAAGAAGAAGGAGAATTATGTCTGTATACCTGAAAGACGACGTTCTTTCTAAGCAAAGCATTGGCCTGAGTCCACAACGAGGGAACGCAATGTTTGGTACTTGAAGCCATGCATGCCCTCAAAGCTTGATGCCAAGTTCTTATACTGCTATCTCTCTCTGACCCGCATATATAATGCGATTAGCAGACGCAGACGCAGACGCAGACGCAACACCAGTCCATCTCATTTTCAGGCTGCCCATACCTTTTCCTTACCCAATCAATTAACCCAATCGCATGAATTATCAACGACGACTTCGGCTTTTTCTTTTTTTTCTTTACTTTTAATTTTCAAAAGTATTTTTACTTTTAGTATAACATGTATTTTTTTAATTTACTATTTTTATTATCAAAATTATTTTTCTCTTTCCTTTTCTCTTAAAATTATTCTTCAACGAATCACTTTTTTCACTCTTAAAAATTAAAAATTAAAAATAAAGAAAAAGAACGTTCTCTTGGTTCTTTTAATCCAAGCTCTCCAAGTGAGAAAATTGAATTCTGAAAGAAAAAAGAAGAAGACAAGAAACAGTTCTAAAATAAAATGAATATGAAAAATAATTTTAATAATAAAAATTAAAATGATTCTAACAATTATAATAAAAATTAAAGAACGAAGTCGAAATGAGGACCACAAATTAAAACGACGTCTGCGTTGGACCATTGCAGTTTCAACGTAGGTGTCAGAAAAGCGACAGATTAATTAATTAATTAATTAATTAATTAATCGTTCAATTAAGCTACTTTTAATGCAATTTTTATATTTCTCGTTGTACGCAATCATTCATTGATGGCAGCAGTGTACGTCTTTACTAATTAAGGGTGTGACGACTTTTTGACCAGAGTCGAAAAAAGTAGTTTTTAAAATTTTTTATATTAAATATCTTTTTAAACTTTTTTTAAAAATATTATCTTAAAAATTCTTATTTGATTTCAAACGAAATATGAGATAAAATTGAAATTAAAGTTAATTTTATAAATAAAATTAAAATAATATAAATTTATAATTTAAAATCTATACGATAAATGTTACGAGTGATTTTTAAAATAAGTTTTAATAGTAATTTTTTATTTTTTTATAATGAAAAAATGCAAAAGCCCAGAACCCCGCCCACAAACGCCTTTCCCACAAATCAGTTATTCAAAAATGTTGTGATATTGATAAAATATTGTTATTTATTTAATAAAAAATGTTACATATTTTATAATGTTTTTTTAAAAAGTTATTGATGTCGAAGTTTCCTTAACCACAAAAAACAAGTTTATATTTTTTATAATATTATAAACATTATTGTAAAAAATTATAAGATCGAGTTCTTAGAAAATATTATTGTCATTGTAACGAAGAAGTGTGTAATTTTTTTTAATATTGTAAAAAAAATTGTTAGCTTCGAAGGTTGTAAGGAAAAAAAGTATGTCCTTTTCTGTAATATTATGAGAATTATTGTAGTATTGTAAAAAATAATAAAAGTTCCTTCAAAGATATTGTAACATTGTAAAAAATGTTGTTATCGTAATTTGAGACGTATGCAATTTTTGTAACATTATACAAAATATTATTGACATAAAAGGTTAAAATAGAAAAATGTTTATTTTTTTTTGTAACGGTGTAAGAATTGTTGCAAAGTAAAAAAGGGGAAAAAAGCTATTAAGAAAATGTTGTAATATTGTAACAAAAAATGTTGACAATATTGTAATAAATTACATAATTTTAAATGAAAGTTTTGTAATAAGTGTTATAACTTAGTAAATAATGATAATATAATTTTAAAAAGAATGTTACAATATTGTAAAAAATGTTATTATGTTATAAAAAGGTCAATAATCATATGTAATATGTAAAAAATGAAATATTGAAGTTTGGTAGTTTCGAAAACTTGAACATGTCTTAAATATGCGTTTATTTAAGAGATAAAATTAGGTAAGATAAGTTTACGTGTTTTTTTTAAATTACATAATTTATGTTCTAAGTATTTTGATATGATTTTTTAGTGTAAAATGTTAAAATTATCTGATAAATATTACTTAGACTAATGTAGTACATGATGAAAAATAGATATATATATAATGAAAAACTCGTGAATAAATAAGGTTTAAGATTGGTCTTCAAATGACAAGAGGCTTGTATTTTTAAAAATAATAAAAAATTATAAAAATATTAATAAATTATTTCTCATCATTTCTAATAACACAAACGATTTTTAGTGCCCATAATTAATTAAGTAAATGTTTGTAAGCACCAACATTTATCTATTTGTTTACTAAATTTTAGCTTTTATTATTGTACATCATTAGACTTAATGAACAATGTTTATAAATAACACTACATCGTATAATACAAGTGACTAACAGTATAAAAGTTAACTTATGGAAATTTTAAATAAACACAAATTTAACTTTAATTAACAACAATTCTAACTAAATTCAACTATGAGGTGCGTTTGTTTGCATCTACTCTTAATTCTTAGAGTGGATTGAAGTTTTTTTTGGAATTGTATAAATAAATACATTTTTTTATATTAATGTGACAGTTTTAGAATCTTAAAGTATTAACTCTAACATAGTTGATTTCTCAACTAGCGAATGAACAGTTTATCTACAGTTTCTTGAAACAATAGTTACTTCTTAAAGTTCAAAGAATATGACTACCATCAACACATGTTGATTTTACAGGCAATTTTCGAAATTTTAGTTTCCTTTTTTATTTGAAATTTTTGATTTTTCGATTTTTCATTTTCCCTCTTTATTTTTTAGAATTTTTCAGATTTTAGTTTTTCTTCTTTGTTTAGTTATTTTTGCACTATTTGAATTAAAATTTTTATATGATTAAATTAAGAGTATTTTTTCAAGAATAATGTAATTTGATTTATTATAATTTTTGAAATTAAAAATATTTCATTGTAACTATTGATCTATATTTGTTAACGTAATTTATTTACATTTAAATATTTTTACCATTATAAAATTATAAAATTGAAAATTTACAAATACTGTTATTTATTTTTAAAAATATTTTTAATAAAATAAATTCTTAAAATATTGTTAATAATATTTATAAAAAAACTAACATTCAAAGATAAAATTAAAACTTTCAAAAAAATCTTAAAAAATACTATTCTAACAAACAAATACAACTCCTAAAATACCACTCTTTCTTTTAAATACTCTGGGCCATGGACCAGTTGATGAATAAATGATGATAATGGTAACGACATTAATGATGATGTGATTTTCTGTCTTCCTTTGGCTGGTTAATTTTAATTTTTTGTTTTATATATCATAATAATTTATAATAATATTTATCAAATAATTTTAACATTTTACATTAAAAATTATACTAAATGGAAGTTTGTATTTCTTGAAAATCATTGAAAAAAAAAATTTGAAAAATTTTTCATTGTTGAAATGTTAAAAATCTAGAATATTTTTAATTTTTAAAAATTTAAATATAAAATTTCTTAAATTTTCATAAGGCACTGTACACAAATAGTCTCGTAAAAATTTTCATTTACAGATTTTTAATATTTTAACAATAATTTTTTTTAAAAAAATTTCTTTTCATTGATTTATAAGAAACACAAACCTCACTTAAAATACTTACATTATAAATCGTATAATTTCTTGAAAAGCGTAAACTTCGCTTAACTTAATTCTACCTATACAACAAACACACCATTTGTGTGCATTAAAGGTAAAGGTACATTGATATTTTAAGTTTCAAACATGGTAAAAAATGAGAATTGAGTCTTGTTTTTAAACGGAATTGAATTTTACGGTAAATTATAAGATATTAACTTGTTTATAAAAATTTATGTGGTAATAATGTTACGTAAAAATTTATACAAAATTAAAGTTGTTACTAAATGGAACGTTAGAATTACATAGTGTGCCACCTAGAGATGTAATTGATGTTTTCAACCTTAATTAATTGGTTGACCATCATTAATTAAGGTTGTGTATCAAATAATGATTGAGTTTGTGGCTTTCTTTTTAAAGCTTCCTTTGAAAATGAGATTTGTTGGGATTTTATTGTATAAAATATTTGGTTTAACAAATGATGTAACATGGATAGATTTTTTTTATTGTAGTTATCAGAAGATAAAATATTAAAAAAATTTCTCACTTTGAAAATCATATTAACTTGAAAAATGTAAACTCTTGACTTACTTAACATATCAGTTTTGTCAAATAAAGTTTACGAAAAGTTAACTTAATAAATGAGTAGTATTACGTAATGTCAAAAATTAATTATAAAGATGATCTTGAAAATTTGGGATCTTATTTTTTTCAACATCTTTCTAATTAGTTAAATTTAAAGTCTACGGATTTGTTTGTGCATGTGGAAATGAAATGATGACATTTCATTTGAGTGACAGGACTGAATTGAAATGAAATAAATTTCGATATAGAGTTATTTGTGTACATGTCAGAATTGAATAGAATTAGTAATGTTCGTATTTGTGCACATATTGGAATTGAATTAAATAACAATTATTTCATATAATTTAAATAATATTATTATAAAAAAAAAATAGGAATTTTAAAAGAATAATGCACAAGTCTTTCAGTAATAATGTTTGAAATAGGAAGGGGAGATCAACGTTGCAGAAGGGGGGAAGGGGAGATCGGTGGGGGGGGGGGGGAAGGGGTGTGACCTGACTTCGCACAGGAGAGATCAACAGGAAGAAGGGGTGTGACCCGACTTCGCACAGGAGAGATCAACAGAGGGAAGGGGTGTGGCCTGACTTCGCATAGGAGAGATCGACGAGAGGATGACACCTGCTAGCGGAGAGTAGCGACGCGCGTTGGGGGTGAGCTCACCTACGTGCGGAAATGAAATCCACAGGGTGAAACCCTGATTTCATTTCCATCCCCGCACACAGTGTGAACAATGTAATGAGATCCAACAGAAATGAAATCTGTCATGTACAAACAGTACTGTCGTGGGAAATGAATTCATTTTATTTACTTTCCTTTCATTTCCGCCATGCACAAACACCCACTAAGGGTGGTTTGGGTTTATCTATTTTGGAAAATAAGAAAATAAAAATTTTAAAAATTAAAGAAAAAAATTTGATGTTTGTATTATTGGGAACTTTTTAAAAAATTCCTTAAATTGATTTTTCGATTCCTTGAGCATTAAATTATTTTTTCTAATAAATTATTGTAATAAATATTGAATAATTTATAGTATTGTGAATTTTTTACCTAACTATAAAACTAGGTAACCTAGCTAAAAATCGAGTAACTTGACTTAAAGATCAGATTACCTAGCTCAAAGGTCATATTACTTAATTAAATGATTGAGATTACCCAGTTAAAAAACTAAATTTCTAGCCTAAAAAATCAAGTAATTTGACATAAGATGGTATTTACAAAAGTCTCTTCTACCAACATCTACAAATTTCGTAAAGCTATATATATATATATTTGAAAATAAGTATACATCTTTGTGTTGTCTTTTTGTCCTTAAATTTTTTAACTGTATTTACTGTACATCGTAGTAGTACACAGTAAAGTAATGAAATAATTATAAATTATATAGTAAATTATAAAGTAAAAATGTATACGTAACCATTTGTACAATGAACAGGAAAAAAAAATCTCCCCCGAACGAACCTACAATTCTATCTTTTTTGAGCAAGAGCCTTAAGATACTCGAGCTCTGGTAGCACGACGGTGCCAAGATCCGGCCGATCCTTCCTCCTCAGCTCTGCACAACTCAACGCGAGATTACCCAAAGCCATGGCCTCCTCCACTGGCCAACCCTTCACTGTTGGATCCAAGACAGCCTCAAGTGTCGCCGTCTTGATGGCATTCTGGACAAGGCAAGCGAGGCCCATGGGCGGCTTGCCGGTGATCAGCTGAAGCAAGAGTATCCCAAGGGAGTAGATGTCGGACTTGATCTCCAGCACGCCGGTCATCTGGTACTCCGGGTCGACGTAGCAGAAGTTGCCGGTGGTGGACGTCATCTGATATTGATTCATGTTGTGGGCAAGCTTGTGCGAGACGAGGCGGGCGAGGCCGATGTCGCTGATCTTGGCGATGTAGTTGCGGTCGAGGAGGATTTTTTCGAGGTTGAGGTCACGGTGGACAAGTGGTTCTGGTCGGAAATGGTGGAGGAACAGAAGGCCGGTGGCGATGTCCACCGCGATCTTGATGCGTACAAGCCATGGAATTGGGGGCGTCCCATTCCGACGGAAGAGTTGCTCACTGAGGCTGCCATTTTCCATGTATTCATACACTAAGCAGCCGTACTCCGGGCATGCTCCGAGCAAGAGGACCACGTTGGGATGGCGGATGCAGCTCAGTACCCCCACCTGCTTGTGGATTATTCAGTAAATAAGACAACAATCTCTGCAATCGTTTACAAATTAAGCTTTCAAACACAAATGCATATTGATCTTTTTAGGTAAAATGATTTTAAGATAAGAAAAAAAAAAAAAAAAAATTAATAATAAAAAAAGTAAATTATGTAATGTAAATATCATAATAAAGTTAAAAGTACTTTTGAATCTAAAAGCAGAAGAAAGTGAACGATGCCCACACACACACACACACACCAACACAGAGTGAAGCATCAACATCTCTGAAAGAACCCAAATCCCCAAAAACCAAAAAAAACCTTCACCTCTTCGTGGAATTGCTTTCCTTGTAGAGTAGTTCTCGACCCAAGAACCTTGACGGCGACCAAGGTATGATCAAGGTGGCCCTTGTACACCGACCCATACCTTCCTTCCCCAATCTTGGAGTTCGGCGAGAACTCATCGGTGGCAGCCTCGATTTCTTTGATGTCGTACTTCCTGTGATTGAAAGCCAAGGGCCACTCCATGGCCGCCTTCTCCTCCTCCTCCACCTCCCTCTCTGCATTCTTCCTCTTCTTTATCTCCACATCCGTCTTCCTTTGCGCCACCTCCATCGCTTTAATGGCAGCTTCGTATCTGCATTTCTGCTTCTCCGCCATCGCAATCGCTTCCTCCTCACCATGTCTCACTTCCTCGAATACACGCGCCTCATCCGTCTTCCACATCTGAAACTCTTGTTCCTGCACCATGCACCAAAACAGTTTTATCAAATTTCAGGTCATTTTCTTACGATGACAATTACGTTAAAAATAATTTTAAAAATTAAAAAAAATTGTAATAAAACAGAACGTATATGTTACGATGAGTTAGAAATTCACGTTTTTTTTAAGTTACATGATTTTCAATGTAAGAAAATTAATTCTTATTATAGTGAAAATTTTTACTCTTATTATACAGTTTGATAAAATATATACTTTATATAGTAAATTCTACAAATCTCGTTTTCAAACGAAACCTAAGATTTAATTAAGGTTTGAAGTTTAGGATTAAAAGTTTTTATCATTCAACTACTAATCTAATTTTATTTCTTATTATATTTCTTGTTTCATCTAATTTATTTTTAAATACCCATTTAATTTCAATTATGATATGATTTACAAGTATAGCTACCAATTCTCATACGTCATTTCTATTAAACTAGTTTAATTCTCCTTGTATAACATGCATCCAAAATTCAATTTCAATAACATTATTTATCTTCTTGCCTAAACTGTTAGAATAATAATATATGCTCTCCTACCAAAAAACTGTTATGAATTTAGACTTTATAATACTTACAAGTCATTCTTCACTAACCAATTAATTTTAATAAAATATATTTCATCATGATAGTAAAGTCAATTTATGTATGTCACATATAAGACACCAGTAAGATAACTTTATGGAAGAATCACAAACATAAGGATATGTTGGAATATAAAATTTCGCACTGACAGAAACTTGGTGAACTTGAACTTTAGAATACCTGTAAGTTTTTTTTTACAAGTTAATTAATTTTAGTGAATTAAATCTTATTAACAACATTGAGTCATACATACGTACATATATATATACATCTATATATACATATATATATGAGGATGCTGACTTTGTAGGTATCTATAGAACTTACATCTGTAGGTGCCTACAAAGCTCACATCTATAGGCGACCAGATTTTGAGTAAGCACCCAAAATCTGTGATTCTCTTATTTGGAATCCGAAACTCTTACCTAGGTATATTAATCAGATTCTGAGTGAAAAAAAGGGGCAACGATCATTCATTGCAGGGGAGAAGGGGAAGATAGCTAGATTCTGAGTATGCACCCAAAATCTGAAACTCTTACTTGGAATCCAAATGTGCGCTTACAAAAGTCTGTAGGTGCCTACGAAGCTATTAATCTATGTATATATATATATATATATATAATAAATATGTATATATTTTTATATGTATATATAGTCAAATTTATATAGAGCTCTTGCTTACCCACTGTCTAGCAGAAATAGCTTCTTTGCAAGCTGCATTGTACAAGTCCGCGCGGTATGTTTCTACTCCAGTTTCAACTTGGTCATCTCAATCTCAAGTTCTCTCTGCATCACAAACAAGATTTGTTAAGTACCAATCTCACCTTAATCTCCTTCTAATTGTATCATTGATATCTACAACACATTTGATTATGGGTACTTATTTTGTAATGTAAGATACATGACCTGATAAAATCAAATAGTTATTCAACCAAGTTTAAATATGTGTCATCTAGTTTAGCTTTGAATTTTATCTAATATATGTGGTGTTGTTGATGGCCGTAGTGGCTGTCGCGGTGGTGGTGGTGGTGGTGTTGTTGATGGCCGTGGTGGCTTTGCCGGTGGTGGAGTTGTTGATGGCCGTGGTGGCTGGCGTGGTGGTGGTAGTGGGTATTCCACAGCGGCGGCGCAGTCACCACCCTGTCATACTCGGCGGTCTTCTCGTGGGTCATCCTCTCCGACATTGTTGGGCCTATCCTGGATTACACAGATGGATCCCAAGAGTACCCAATCCTCAGACACACAGAAAGAGCTCTGAGGCATTGGTGCAATAAAACCACAAGCATTTACAGAACCAGGACCAACCTGATGATGGAATCTTCTTGCTCCATGGCGCCGTAAAAACAAAGGCGATGATGGCCAGCATGAATCATTTGCAGCCTTGGAGTGGCCGGAACACTGGGGTTGGACAGTGCATCTCTCGTCGCCGATCGAACATTCAGAACCTTTTCCTTCGAGATCACGTACACGGAGCAGAACTCTGGTGTGATCTTAAGCAGGGTCGTTGGCACGTCTGCGTGCTTCCCCATGATCCTCCTGTGTTCGACAAAATGCCAAGAAGAAGGCCATTTCCACGCTGCTTCGATACGAATCAACCACCACGGAACGAAGAACACAAAAAATCGGAACGTCATCGTCGACCTTGTGATGATACTTTTGTTCGCCGCACCGACGACGATCTTCCTGATCTCGTTATCCACGACGTACTGTTCAATGGCGAACGCCACGTCCGAATTTTCCAACACCACTTCCAGCATCCTCACCTATCGATCATTTCACATATGCCGATCAGATGTTTGTGCAATTGCCAATACCACCTGATGTCGGCCGCACAAGTCATACCCCCTTGTGAGCGAAAAGGGCGTGGAAGGGGTGGAACAACGCCGCAAACTCCTGATCCGCCGGCGGTCGCCTGCCGCCTTCCGTCGTGCCGTGGGCATGACCGTGATCTGCTTTTGTATCGATTACCGGATTACATCCGTCCGTCTTCACCAACGATTAACGAGTAGGAGACAAACGACAACGTACTCGTTTCTGGCGGTTTGACATGAACGACAGCGACGACCTCGTCCTTGACGGCAACATGTTCGACCGCCCATTTCACCGCCTGCTGGCTGTTCTTGTCCTTGTTCACCGCCACTGCCGTCGTCGGCGCCTGGTAGACATCGTCGTCGTCGTACGTACACCCACTTTTCTCCTCCTCGTACATGTCTCCCTACCTGCGCTCGGACGTGGCTGTTCGGACGCGTGAGCCTGGACGGTGATTAGAGACAATTGTGCTTGGACGTGTGAAGTTTGGACCATACTCAGGACGACGCATGAAGGCCGGATAGGGCTTAGACTGTGATTAGACAGTGTTCAGATCGACATTTTGATTTATACTTCCTTCTATTATTATTATTACTGTTGATTGAAGATAAGATGTGATTGTGTTGACCTCTGAGGACTTGAGAAGAACTTTTGTGCCATCTTTAATAGTAAAGTGCAGGTTACCTGGACCGAGAAGGTTCCGTGATTTTTCCTCCTTACACTGAGGAGATTTTTCATGTAAAATTTCGTGTGTTGCTTGTGATTAGTTTTGGTTGTAGTTTTTGTTTGTTTCGTTCCTGTTTTGTTAGACCCTCACTTTTCCCAACAAGTGGTGCCCACCGTGGAGCAGGGACCTAACCAGTAAAAGATGGAAGACAACACAAACAGGATGATTTCTTTGAATGACACAAATTATCAAGCTTAGAAGGGGAAGATAGAAGATTTTCTTTATGTCAAGGAATATTACAAGCCAGTCTTTAACACGGAAAAGCCAGAAAATAAATCTGAGGATGAATGGAGAATTTTACACAGACAAACATGTGGCTCTGTGCGACAGTGAGTGGATGACAACGTGTTGAACCATATCAGTGATGAGACAGATGCCAGTTCCTTGTGGAAGAAGTTGGACGAGTTGTATGCTCGAAAAAAAGGCACCAACAAAATGATTCTCAACAAACAGCTGATGCATTTAAGATATCAAGATGATACACTTGTTGCTGATCATGTAAATACCTTTCAAGGTATTATAAATCAACTGTCCTCGATGGGTATTGTGTTTGATGATGAAGTTAGAGCCTTACTGCTACTACGCTCACTACCTGACTTATGGGAGACCCTGAAGGTCACTCTTTACAACTCAGCTTCAAATGGAAATGTTACCTGGGACTATGTGAAGACTAAGGTAATTAATGAAGAATCCAGAAGGATCGCAGATGGCTCCTCTACTCATTCTGATGTTCTCATTGCAAAGTCAAGGGGGAGAAGCAAAAGCAGAGATACCAGATCAGGAAAAGGTAGAAGCAAATCCATAAGCAAGTTTGCAAATGTTGAGTGCTTCCATTACCACAAGAAGGGTCACACTAAGAAATTCTGTCAACTATTGCAGAGAGAAAACAAAAAAAATAAATCACAACTGCATGACAATGATAGTGAACAGGAAGTTGCCTCGATTATTGAGGAATTACTTGTTGTTTGTGACGAATCTGTTAACTTTGTAGGTGATGATGAAATCGCATGGGTATTAGATAGTGGTGCTACCATTCACGCCACATCTCGAAGAGATTTCTTCTCCTCCTACACTTCAGGTGATTTCGGGATAGTGAAGATGGGAAACAACAACAAAACAAATATTGTTGGAAAAGGAGATGTGCAACTAGAGACAGAAAATGGTAGCAAGTTGATCCTTAAGTCTGTGAGACATGTTGAAGATTTAAGACTCAACATTATTTCAATTGGAAAGCTTGATGATGAAGGGTACTTGAGTAGATTTGGAGATGGAAGGTATAAGCTCACCAAAGGAAGCCTGGTAATAGCAGCAGGTAAAAAGATGTCTCATTTGTATTGCATTCATGCTAAACTTTCCGGTGTTTCCATAAATGCTTTAGATAATGAAGATCAAAGTGTGTTGTGGCACAAAAGACTCGGGCACATGAGTGAGAAGGGGATGACAACACTTCTGAAGAAGAATCTCTTGCCAAAGTTGAAAGGTGTGCATCTGAAGAATTGTGCAAATTACTTGGCAGGAAAATAGTATAGAGTTGCCTTCAAAAGTCAACCTCCTTCCAAGAAGCCAGAGTTGCTAGAGCTAATTTATTCTGATGTTTGTAGGCCGATGAAGGTAACAACACATGGTGGAGCTAGATACTTTGTCACTTTTATTGATGACTTCTTTAGGAAAGTTTGGACTTATGTCTTAAAGTCCAAGGATCAAGTACTTTACAGGTTTAAAGAGTTCCAAGCTTCAGTTGAAAGACAAATAGGGAAGAAAATGAAGTGCATCCGAACTGACAACGAAAGATAGTATTGTGGGCCATTTGATGTTTATTGTAGGGAACAAGGAATCAAACACCAAAAGACTCCTCCAAAGACATCACAGTTGAATGGTGTTGTCGAAGGAATGAACAGAACATTGGTAGAAAGAATCAGATGTTTGCTTTCACAAGCAAAGCTGCCAATGTCTTATTGGGGTGAGGCCTTGATAACGGTTGCATATTTAATTAATCTTTCACTATGTTATTATCTGAAGGGAGATGTTCCAAACAAGGCTTGGTACAACATGGATGTCTCTTACAGTCACTTGAAGGTGTTCGGATGCAAAGCCTTTGTGTATATTCCTCAGGATGAAAGAACCAAGCTTGATGCAAAGACACGACAGTGTATCCTTCTTGGCTATGGGCAGGATGATTTTGGCTACAAGCTGTATGACCCAATGGCAAAGAAAATTATCAGAAGTCGTGATGTTGTGTTTATGGAAGATCAAACACTTGAAGACATAAATAAGGCATAGGTTGAAGCAACACAAGAAAAAAGAGACTTGATTGATCAAGACCCAACTCCTGTAATTCCAGCACAACAATAGGTTGAAGCTGAAGGTGTTGATGATAATGCAGGCACGGCTGAACAGGGTCAGGATGATACTGAAGCAGATGGTCATGACCAACAACCAGCAGTGCAGGAAGTTCCACCAGCAATCCCTCTCAGAAGATCAGCCAAGGAAAAGGTACCTTCCACCAGATATCCTTCAGATGAGTTTGTAGTGCTATTATCTGATAATGCAGATCCAGAATGTTATGAAGATGCAGTGGAAGGCAAAAATGTAAAAAAATGGATGAAAGCCATGCAAGATGAGATGAGTTCCTTGTATGAAAATCACACATATGATCTGGTGGAGTTGCCTTAAGACAAGAAAATACTGAAGAACAAATGAGTCTACAGAATTAAGGAAAAAGAGCACACACCACATCTAACATAAAAAGCAAAACTTGTGGTGAAAGGTTTCACTCAAAAGAAAGGTATTGATTTTGATGAAATATTCTCTCCTGTTGTGAAAATGACATCTATCCGAATGGTTTTAGCTTTGGCAGCAAGTCTTGATTTAGAGATAAAACAAATGGATGTGAAGACTGCTTTCCTCCATGGAGACTTGGAGGAAGAAATTTACATGGAGCAACCAGAAGGGTTTGTTGAACAAGGAAAAGAAGACTTTGTGTGCAGGTTGAAAAAAAGTCTTTATGGTCTGAAGCAAGCCCCAAGGCAATGGTATTTAAAGTTTGACTCTGTTATGGGGGAGCAAGGCTACAAGAAGTGTAGCATTGACCATTGCGTCTTTGTCAAGAGTTTTTCTCCTAACGAGTGCGTTTACTTATTACTCTATATTGATGATATGCTAATTGTTGGCAAGAATAGGTCTAGAATTGCAGATCTGAAGAAAGAATTGCATCAGTCTTTTGCTATGAAAGACTCGGGACCTATAAGAAAGATCCTTGGAATTGAGATTGAAAGAGACAGAAATTTCAGGAAGCTATACTTGTCTCAGTGCAAGTATATTGAGAGAGTTCTTAAAAGATTTGAGATGGATGATGCAGATTGTGTCAGTTGCCCTCTCACGGCTCGATTCAGATTGAGCAAGAAGCAGCCTCCTATTATAGAAGAGGAGAGGAGGGAAATTGAAAAGATTCCATATGCCTCTACAGTGAGAAGTCTTATGTATGCCATGATATGCACGAAACCTGATATAGCTCATGCAGTCAGTGCGGTAAGCAGATTTCTAGCAAATTCTGGGAAACAGCATTGGGAAGCAGTGCTGTGGATTATGAGATATCTCCATGGCACTATAGATTTGAGAATTTGCTTTGGCAGTGGAGAACCAACTTTACTTGGTTATATAGATTCAAACATGGTAGGTGATGTAGATGACTCAAAGTCTACCTCTGGGTATCTCTTTGTCTATGCAGGGGGAGCTGTCTCATGGCAGTCCAGATTACAGAAATGCATTGCTCTGTCGACTACAGAGGCTGAGTTTATTGCTGCTACTGAAGCTTGCAAAGAAATGCTGTGGCTAAAGAGAATGCTTGGAGAACTTGGAATGGTGCAGGACAGGTTTGTTTTACTGGGTGATAATTGAAGTGCTATTTATCTAAGTAAGAATTTGTCTTTTTACTCCAGATCAAAGCACATCAAGGTGAGATATGATTGGATTTGAGATGTACTGAATGCTAAGGAACTATAATTCAATAAGATTCATACAGATGACAATGGAGTTGACATGCTCACTAAAATGGTATCAAGAGACAAGTTGAGCATCTGTGCTCAGATTGCAGGCCTTGCAGATTGATCCATGTAGGCGGGTGGAGGGGGAGATTGTTGGGCTCGATTTTCCTCCCACCTCCATGGGCCTGCAAATGGCCCAACAACAATATTAATTTTCCTTGGTTGAAATGTTAGGGCAGTGAAAAAGATTTGGGGGCGAAAGAGAGAGAGGCGCAATTGACTGAAGGCAGAAGAGGCGAAATCGACGATGGAACGTGAAATCGAGGGTTCTCGATTTTAGGCGATCGAAGCCTCCAGCCGCCTGTCCCGGTGAAGAGGAGAAGAAACGCGTGCAGGTGTGTGCATGGTTCCACCGACGGTTGACGGGAGGAGACGCGTGGGTGTGTGCTTGGTGTCGCCGGCACTAGCAATCGATGGGAAGAGGCGCGTGTGGGTCGTGCGTGGTGCTCAGCAACTTGCGGTGCTGGTTGGTGATCCAACGTGCGGTGGCCGACGGAGGACAGGCTGAATAGTGCTCGGACGTGGTTGTTCCGACAGAGGATAGGCTGGATAGGCTTTGGACACGTGAAGGCGGACTAGGTGTGGCTTGCGCTCGGACGTGGCTGTTCGAACGCATGAGCCTGGATGGTGATCAGACACGTGAGCCTGGATTGTGCTTGGATGTGTGAAGCTTGGACCGTGCTCGGACGCATGAAGGCCAGATAGGGCTTGGACTGTCGGACAAAGCTTGGACTGTGATCAGACAGTGCTCAGATCGACATTTCGGTTTATACTTCCCTCCATTATTATTATTACTGTTGATTGAAGATAAGATGTGATTGTGCTGACCTCAAGCTGAGGACTTGAGAAGAACTTTTGTGCCCTCTTTAACAGTAGAGTGTAGGTTACCTAGACTAAGAATGTCCTGTGGTTTTTCCTCCTTACACCGAAGAGGTTTTCCACGTAAAATTTCGTGTGTTGCTTGTGATTAGTTTTGGTTGTAGTTTTTGTTTGTTTTGTTAGGCCCCCCCGCTTTTCCCAACAGTACAAATACTTGAAAATTTGAAAAAAATTTCAAAATTTTCTTTTTCTAAGATTTTCAACATGCACAAACTCCCCCTAACATCATTATTACTATACAAACTTCAATGTATACATTTATATAATTTTAATTACTATATAATTCTAACTTCATTAAAGTAACTTCAATTTCAACTCTATCTAATTTCCAAAGTTAACTAGAGCTTTCCTTGAATGAGGTCAAAAGCTTCTTTTGCTTTGTTTATTCTTACACAGGTGAACTTTTCAAACAAGTTTCGAACAGATAGGTAGAATTATCTTTTTTGCAAAAGAAAATGAAAGGAAGACTAGGAGTAGCAAGTAGCAATGCAAAAGTTACTCCTTGTGTCTTTGAAAAATGAACTACATAAGAATAAGTATGTAAATATTTATAAGTGACTATAATAATAGGAGTAAATTGGTTATTTACATTACTTTAGAAATTACTTTGATCTTCTTCAAAAACTAAGAGCAAATGTAAACAAACACACTCTACTGTAATTGCTCAATTATTGTAATGCAAAAAAATGTTACTCTGGATACATGCCTCAACTCTTGGAAGGTGGAATCTCCATTTAGCTCCAGTTAAATGCAACAGGGAGTACAATTATGATAACTATTGGAATTTTATTATATTTATAGTAATATCTAATTTGAATCTGATTTTATATATCTTTATGATGAACATATAGTGATCTAAAACATTTTATTATGGTCATTGTAATGGTATAGGTTACGTTTGACAATAGTGTAGGGTGGAGTAGGGTTAGATTGCTTGTTTCTTAAGGTCAAGTGTGACGATTGAGGTGAAATGTAAAAACATCATGCATGTGAATGAGTGAGAGAACCTACACGAAAGAGTGCATAAATGATTTTCAATAATGTCATATTTATCTTTAACAATAAAAATTATTTACCTAGCAATAATCATGACATACAAGAAAGATAGAGGTATATCGGTCTTTTCACATTCATGTATACATGAAAATAAATTGCTATAATTATTATTTACATATCTTATTTTGTAAAAATATTATGTATTATCAATTTCGTATAATAAAAATCTTACTAAACCTGGTTACCAAACATAACCCTAATCAAAACATTTTATTTTTGTCTTGTATGATGCAAGGTAAAAAAAATGATGGCAATCTTGGAAATTTTTATTTATTCTTAAGGATATTTTTGGAAAATCAGGAGTTCGACAGAAATAGTGCAATTTGAGGAACACATGTTTGAAACTCTTAACTCTTATGCATCATTTGGGGTCAATTGACTTCTAAAATCATTTTTAACGTGATTATTATTGTATATATTCCAATGTATTAACTTTTATCATTTTAATTTCTATGTAGTTCTTGTTGGATGATACTCTTATATCAGATAATTTATTGATAAAGATTTGACTTATAATATAGTGAAAATCATTTCAACTATTCAACTGAGTTTTGTTAATATATAAAAGTACTTTTGACATGGTATCAGAATATCAAGTTGTGAGCCCCACTTTTCACCAAAAAGTAAAAAAAAAAACATGTTATACACGTGGGGAAGTGTTTGATGATAACATAGTGAAAATTCTTTTAACTATTTAACTAAGTTTTATTGATATATGAGATAACTCTTAGTAGTGTTAACTCTATTTACAAAATTAATTCTTTCAAATTCAAATTCATTGGAGTTTTCCTCCAACGCACCTTAATTATCATAGCTTTCATGTAAAGCTCCTATTTGTTAATTCTTAATTCTCACGTAGAGTTCAAATTGTACAAAAAAAAATTTAATTTAAAGTTATAAAAATGCAACTTTGAAATTTGAAGTTAATGAAATTCCAAACAAATAATACCTAATACAGCTCAATAAGTATTTTTAAAAATTTTGAAATTAAAATCAAACATAGCAAAGCACATTAATTAAAAAGTATTATATGTGATAGCAAATACTAAGAATGCATTTAAGGATAGTTTTTTTTTCAGTTCAAAGAGTTACATAAAGTTAAAGTTAGAGTTAATTTGATAAATAAAGTTAAAATTGCATAAATAATTGAAACTAAATAGATCTAACCATAAAATAAAATCAGACAAATGGAAAATATCCCTAAATACTTTGAAAATTGACAACCATTATAAATTCTAGTATGTGATAAAAGTTTATATATTATAATTTATACAATAATGATGATGTTGTAAGTAATTTTAAGAGTTAAAAAGAATTGAAACAGAATAGATCTAACCATAAAATAAAATCAGACAAATGGAAAATATCCTTAAATACTCTGAAAATCGACAACCATTATATAATCTGTCAAGTGAAAAATCATTTCCTTCAATTTTGTAAGACTTTAATAGTAATAACTTTAAAATCATAATTTATTAGGTTGGTTCAAAGACAAATTAAATCAAATTATAGTTTCGTTTAGGAAGAGCCTTAATCAGAGTTAAATAAAGTTAAAATTAGAGTTAGTTTCGTATATAAAATTGGAGTTACATGGTAATTAAGATTGTGAAAATTTATATATTAAAGTTTGTATAATAATGATGATGTTAAGAATTTATGTAAAATTAAAGTTAAAGTTGAACTAAATAAAACCTATATTCACTAACATCTTATGGTATATTTGATAATAAGGTGTTCCAACTTAAATAATGATATAAAATTAAAGTTAAAAATTTATATAATAATAATGATATATAAAAATTTATAATAAATTAGACATCATTACCAAGTACAAATAAGTATAGATGATGCTAGTTGTTAAACAAGAATAAATGCATATATAATATACATTAAGGTAATATTATCACAATATAACTAAAACAAAACGCCTAGAGGAAGGGTCTGTGCTTAACGGAAAATTAAAAAAATGAAAATAACGTAAAGGAATTTGAAAAAAATAAGGTTGTCAGTGTCATTTGAAAAGTCTCGAAAAAAATTATAACATGAAAATTATAATAAAAGATTAAGGTCTTATTTGGTTAAATATTTTGCATTACATATTTTAATTTTTCAATCTATATCATAATAAACTACAACAACATTTACTAAATAATTTTAATATTTTATACTAAAAATTAAATCAAATACTTATATCATTAATCATATAATATCATCTAACTTAATTTTATTTCTATAACAAACACCTTAAGTTGTACGTAGTAGTACCTGCCAACTGTCTAATCAAACTATTTATAGTCATTAAGTTTAAATTTGTCTTTAAAAAATGAAAAATAATATTAAATGAAAAGAAATAATAAGCCAAATGTGTCACCATTTTCAAATTTGATAAAAAAATATAAAAATAGAAGAGACATTGTGCGTGTATAAGAAATATACATACACACACATATATATATATATAGTCAGAATTGTTTTCCTAATGATATTTAACTTTAAGTTATTTTTTTATATATATATATATATGATAGAGTGAGACCAATAATGCATTCAATAGACAATGAAGGAAAGTTTCAAGAGTGTGATAGTATGTTGTGAAAATTACGGTGGAAATATCTATAACTTCTTAGTTAATGGAAGTGGAGAGGAAAATGTCATTGTTGAAATCGTTGAACATAATGTTTTGTTAGTGCGAGCTTAAGAACATTAGTTGAGTGGTAGAGATTGTAGTGTACATAGAGAGAGATCAAAGTTATACTGATTAGATGAGTTATTGAAAAATTTAGATGATCCAGGTTTAATCTGGACCATTGAATTAATGTATCACTAGAAAAACAAATCTAATAATACCACTATATATATATATATATATATGGGAAATGACACTCTAATGGTGCTACTCGAGTGTCATCTCTAGTGGTACCACTTTTGACGATCCAGATTAAATCTGGACCATTTAAAAGTGACACCACTAAATATATATATATATATATATATGAGAACATAGATTATCTACAAGTGCCTGTAGATAGTCTCTATAGGTGCCCAGAATTGAGGCTATAGGTGGCTGTCGATCTCAAGGTGCCCAGAATTGAGGCTATAGGTGGCTGTCGATCTCAGAGATCGACAGGTGAAATTTGGTTTTTTTAAAAACATACTCTTTCACGTAAAATTTAAAAATGTACTCTCTTTTTACTTAAAAGGCATGTATACTAATAATCTCACTTCAGACAATGAACTTACTCCGTTGTCTAAACATTTACTCAACAAACCTTTGTTGAACAAACATTCGTACAACGAAAGTCCGTTGAATGAGTCTTTGCTCCATAAAGGTTCTTGAGTGATTTACGGTACTTTTGTTAAAATAAAGAAGAGAGTAATGATAGTTTCGTTATTTTACATTATATAAAACATTGATTTATGGAACTTCTGTGCAAATAAAGAAGGGAAAACATTGATTTATGGAACTTCTGTGTAAATAAAGAAGGGATTTACGGAACTACCGTTAATTAATGTAGGTGGTTTTGATTTTCAATTAATTAATATTGATTAAAAAGAATGTTGATTAAATGTTAAGTCATAAATTTAAGTAAAATAAGGTATTTAAGATTTTTTAATACATGATTTAATTTATTAAGATGAGGTATGTAACATTTTAACATTATTGAAAATATCTGAAAAATAAAAGAATAACTATACGACATGGCTCCACAGTTTAACTTATTAAGATGAGGTATGTAACATATTTACTTTATGGCTTAACTTTACGGTTCGTTGTGGAGTAATAATCATAGTTCCACGGTTTGCCATAAAGTCATTCTTTTATCTCTTCTTTAATAATTTACGGCACTTCCGTTAAAATAAAAAAGAGAGTAACGGTAGTTTCGTTATTTTACATTGTATAAAATATTGATTTGAAGAACTTCCATGCAAATAAAGAAGAGATTTACGGAACTACCGTCAATTAATGTAGGTGATTTTGATTTTTAATAAATTAATATTGATTTAAAAAGAATGTTGATTAAATATTAAGTCATAAAATAAGTAAAATATTAAGTCATAATTTATGACTTTATTATTTAACGAAATAGAAAAATAATTATCATCAAATGTAATCACCATACCTATCTAGAATAATTTCAATAATAATTTAAACACTAAAAAAATATTTATCATCAAATATAATATTCAATACACGACACTCAACAAAGATGCGTTGAACAAACACGTCACTCAATGAATGTTCTAAAAATTTAAATAAAATAAGGTATTTAAGATTTTCGAATACGTAATTTAATATGTATTAAGATAACTTAATATTTTACTTTTTTATGACTTAATATTTAATCAACATTATTATTAAGATAAATTAATATTTTACCTTATTTTACTTAAATTAATTATAGGATCGATGGCTACTTGAGAGGGGAGGTGAATCAAGTCGTTTGATTTGTTTAAAAAAAATGTGGAATTTAAAACTAAATAAACTACAACACAGAAAATTTATAGTAATTCTCCAATTCGGGTACTCCACTCCTTGAGACTCACTCAAGAATTCATCAACCCCAAGAGTTTTTGGTTTACTTCTAACCTATTGTCTAAGTTTTTAATCTTACAGATTAAATCTATCTAATACAGCCCACTGTATACTATTGAGTACTATGAATTTCAATGGACTCTTCGTTGAAATTCCGTTATCTCAACAAACTCTTCGTTGAGAAACCCCTTTCACAACGAACTCTTCGTTGCAAAAGCCCAATGCAATCTGAAAGACAACGCACAACTTCTTCCTTGCTCTATTTACTACGAATAGCCCTCGTAGTCAAGTGTATCACAAATCAATAAGAATTGAGAGAAAAACTTACACAATCAGTGCATCAAACAAAAACAAGTTTTTCCCTAAAATGAGAAGTACAAGAGGCAGAGATTTCTTCAAATCCTGAAAACTGTAACAGGAAATCTCTAGATCTTCAATCAGCATTACCTCATGTTCTTCTATGCTTTGTGGATGATCTTTACCATATGAATACAAGGTTATTTATAGATTAATAACACAGTTCATCCCTGTAGAATTGTTCATCTTCCAGTCAAGTGGTGAATCATGGGTCACAATGTAAGACGTAATCTTCAGTTTTAAGAATCAGTCTTCTCCACTACGTGCCATGATTTGAATCACGATCTTTGATTTTGTTTTCTATAAAAATACATTCTTCCAAAAGATCAAGTATTAAGTTATTTTTTATAGATAAATATAAAATAATACAATATACAGCATGTGGGAAGAATAAACAAATAATCTAATAGAACTGCGTAAGATTTGGTACACACAACAAACTTATTCCGTTGTGGTAATGCCATGTTCAACGTAACTTCGTTGTCACATCCAATTCAATAATAGACCTTCGTTATCGGAACACTGAGTCATTTGTTTTGACAATGAGAATCGAGAACCTGTGTGCACTTAAAATACATGAGTATAAAAATAAGTTTTGTATGAAATAAATAATCATCGTATCATCAAAATAGTAGGATAATAGTAGAGAGCATTATCCCTAACATCTATGACTTAATATTTTACTTATTTTATGACTTAATATTTAATCAACATCATTTTTAAATCAATATTAATTTATTGAAAATCAAAATTACCCACATTAATTGATGGTAATTTTGTAAATCTCTTCTTTATTTGTACGTAAGCTCCGCAAATTAATATTTTATATAATGTAAAATAATGAAACTACCCTTACTTTTTTGTTATATTTTAAAGAGATAAAGGAATAACTTTATGGCAAACCGTAAAGTTACAGTCATTATTCCACTACGTAAAGTAAATGCTTACTTTATGGTATGCCGTGTAACTATTCCTTTATTTTTCAAATATTTTCAATAATGTTAAAATGTTAAATACTTTATCTTAATAAATTAAATCACATATTCGAAGATCTTAAATATCTTATTTTACTTAAATTTAACTTAATATTTAATCAACATCCTTTTTAAATCAATATTAATTGATTGAAAATCAAAACCACCCAAATTAATTGACGGTAGTTCTGTTTTTATATAAGGTAAAATTATGGAACTACCATTTTTCAAACGGTAGTTTTGTAACGCTCTTCTTTATTTTCATGAAAGTTTTGCAAATTAATTAACTATACTTCAAAAGTTTCTGCCACATATACTTGTAAGATTGTAGGATATAGCTTCTGTAATCTCAAATTAATATATGAATAAAAATGTTTGTGACGATGACGAAGACGATAACTACAATGATGAAAACAATATAATTGAGGAAAATACTACATCTTTATGTAATTATTTTGAAAATTAATGTAACATCTTCATTTCATGTAAATAAATTACGTCTACATTACAATTTAGACTTCATAAGCAAGCAATTACTTGTTTTGTACATGACATAGTGTTAGGACAGAAGCAACCAATTAATTTTTGATTTTCTAATCAAATCTTTTCTTACTGAAAATTCTTTTACCTTTGCATATGCATTGTAAAAAATATATATAGTATCAACTAACAAAAAGTCCATACCAATGTAAGGACTTCTAAAGTCTTCATTTTCTTGCTCTTCTTTTATATTATTTTCTTGCATTTCAATTTCTTTAATTTCAATATCAACATTTTTAGTGTGTAGAAGAAGTTCTCGTGACGTATCAAAATTTGATTCCATCCTACAAATTACCAAAAAAAATTAATATGTATAGTACTATTAGTAACCATTGCTACAACTTTAAATATACAATACAAACAAAAGAAAAAAAAAGCAGTAGCAGTTGCTACCAGTTTAAATATACGATACAAACAAAAGAAGAAAAAAAAGTAATAGTTACTACAGGTTTAAATATACAATACAAACAAAAGAAAAAAAATAGTAATAGTCGGTACTGGTTTAAATATACAATATAAACAAAAGAAAAAAAAGAGTTGATATTAGTTTAAATATACAGTACAAACAAAAGAAGAAAAAAATAATAATACAGAATACTTATTTAAATATACAATATAAAAAAAATTATATCACAAGAAATTTAATCTTCGATAATGCAGAATACTTAACGGAAGAAATCAATGAAAGCAACATGGGTGACGGAGGGAGGGCAAGGATTACGGGAGAGTATTTATTTTTTTACGGTGGTGATAATAACACAAACAGACAAGGGAGAAAAAAGGGGAAGGACTTTTTTGGCAAGCAAAAAGGAGAGAGAGGACAGAGACCACGACTTTTTCTTTTTGTTTTTGTTTTTTTTTATTTTGGTACATATGAAGAGTCTCCTCAAGCATCCGAGTGTAGTGTCCATTTTCCTTATATATATATATATATATATATAATTATTTAATTATATAAGAGGCTGAGGTTTTCTTCTTCTTCAAATTCATTGGATGAGGTCCACATGAAAAAGGGAGACTTATCTTAAATTTTTTTTAAAAAAGAACTTATGATAAGGTTGAAAATGCTTTTTTTTAATTCATGAAAAGTAGAAAATAATAAATAATAATAAATTAATTTTTTATTACTTTTATACTTGTTAAAGATACAAACATTTTTGGTACTTTAACCTTATCTCTCTCTCTGTATAGATATATGTGTGTGTGCATGCGCACGTGTGTGCACATTTTTTTTATAATTAAGTAAGGTTACAGTCATGTATTATTTCAAGATGAGAGGTTTGTGTATTCAAATTTTTTTTCTTTCAAAAAATTAGTAATTCTTTTTCCTGATTTAAAATTATTGATAAAATATGTATTGATATTACAGAAGTAACGTAGAATGACAATTTTTTTGATTTTAATATGTATTTTTTCTCGAAAAAGGTAATAGTTAAAGTATTTTATGTAAATATATCGATACATTTAAATTATATAATATTATATAGTTGATGACTTTTATAACATTTAGTAACTTCTATGTTATTACATGCATCAACACTTATATTACTAAAATGTTCTTTTTTTATGTTAAACGCACAAATGTTCGAAAATCACTTTTTGTGACGTGTAAAAATACCAAGAAAATGAATTTTTAAAAATAATTTTTAAAGTTTCAGGGTTGAAAGTGCAATGCAACTCGCTGTAAAAGTACCCGTATGGAAAAACTCAAAACCCATTGGCGTTTCACATGATATGCGTGAACGTCGGGTGTATGCACGCAAAACTTCCCACCAGGAACACGTGCGCGCGAACGGCAGCCCGGCGGGAAGGTTCACGGATCGCTCCGTGTTGTTTCCAGCGACCTGACGTTTTTGTTTTTTATTTTTAAAAATTAAAAAATGGAGTTACGGCCTTGGACTGGTCATTGTTTGTGTTTTGATACGTTCCGTTGAGTTTTTTTTATTTAAAAAAATTATATGATTTATAATAAAAAGATAATGATTGTATTTTTTTAAAAGTTATAATAAATAATAAATAAAATAAGTAAAAAATAATGTATTATATTTATTATAATAATGTAATGATAATATTTTTTTTAAAGTTACGATAAATAATAAATAAAATATGTAATACAATAATGAATAATATTTATTATATTAATGTGATGATGATATTTTTTTGAAAATTATGATAGTAGTATTTTTTAAGAGTTATCATATTTAATAAATAAATAAAAATATAAAATTTGTTTGTAAATGATATTGTAGAATGTTGTGGTATATTGTAAAAAATGTAATTATATAGTGATAAATACTTACACAAATATGGTTGTTGTTGTTTTTTGAAAAGTTAATAATTAATATTAATAAAGACTTATGGTTAGGTAAAATTTACATATTAGGTGAACTAAAAGTTTACATTTTTTTATGTCAACATGATTTTTAAGATAAAAAAACTCTTTTTATTATAGTTACAATAAAAACATCTATTTTCATTAAACTATTTAATGAAATATATATATTATATATGCTGACATTTTCCATTTTTTGAAGTATTTGGAAAAGTAAATTTCCGTCAAAAATCAAATATTTCATCTAATTTATCCTTAACGACAAAATATTAATTAAATTTAAATTTGTTAAAAAGAATTATATAAACAAACGAAGCTTTCTTCTTTTTCTTTATTTTTAGTTTTCAGTAGTATTCTTAGTTTATAATGATATACATTTTTTTTAATTTACTTCTTCTATTATTTATTTTTTTTCATTTTAAAATTATTTTTCTAAAATTTATTTTCTTCAGTAGTAGAAATAAATAAAAAACGATAAATAAATTTTTTATTAGTCGGCTCTCAACAAATATGACATCATTTGTCTGGGTATTTTAATAAAGTAGGTTGAGTTTTACATTTTAAAAAAATATACGATTTACAATAAAAATATAATAATATTAATTTAATTTTATAAATAATAAAAATTATTTGATAAATAATATTATAAAATATTATAATATATAATAATAAAAATATATTACGTAATAAACATCCAGATAAACGATGTCATATTTTCCCTCCGACATCATTATCATTGCATGTTTTTCCTTCATTATTTTTAAAACTTTAAATATTACATATAAACGATTAAAATGTCAGTGGTCAATAGATTTTTTATTAAATTTATATTTTAAATTCAAAACTTTACGTTTGAAAATTATAATAATATATATATATATATATAAATATTTAAAATAATAATAATAATTAGTCAAATTCGGACGTCCATCACGTGCTCCTCGTGTGGACGACGACCAAAGTCAAAAGTTTGTTATAATATTACTAATAAATTATTTTTTTAACGGCGTGAATGCGTGATTAAATAATTCTCTCATCCTTATATTATCCTTATCAATTTTATTACCATGCGGCTGACGTAGATTATTAAATATTAATAATTTTATTTGATTTAAATTTTTAAAATTTTTAAAATTACTTCTAATATTATTATTATTATATAAATTTTAATATATATATTTTTATCACTTAAATTATTTTATAATTATTATAAAAATTTAACTACAAAACTAATTTTAGTTTTAATTCTATCTAACTTTTAAAATTAAAAAAAACTGTCACTAAACACACCAATCGTAATTTTTTACTAAATTTAATCACATATTTTTTAAATTAAAAAAATTAATGTTCATTCGGTTAATTTGAAATTTTAACACATATTGGGTTATAGTTTGGATTGAATGATTTCATAAATACATTTTAAATTCAAATCTAAAATAAATTTATAAAATAAGTACCATTGAAATTATTATGAAAATTATATTATTATATTATTTTTTTATAAACTTATGATTTTTTTCCTTATATTATTATTATATTAAATGATCGTAGTACTCCGAAACCCCTTTCGTTTTTGCTATTAAAGAAATTTTCATATATTGATGTTTACAGCAATATTTTTATAAATATTTTTTATATATAATATTGTAATTTCAAAAGTTGAAGGGCTTTTCTCAAAATAAAATATACGATGGATGCAAGGGGAAATTAAAATTTATGGTTAAATATGTATAGAATAATGATTATATAAATAAAATATATAATAGAATAATGAATAATATTTATTATATTAATATAATGATAATTATGATGATAACATTTTTTAAGAATTATCATATCTAATAAATAGTAAATAAGGTAAAAATTATTTGATAAATGATATTATAAAATATTATAATATATAATATAAAAAATAAGATTACATAGTATGTATACATAAATACATAATAAATAGTAAATAATATAAAAATTATTTAATAAATGATATTGTAAAATACTATGATATATAATAAAAAATGTTATTACAGTGATCACGTTCACATAAATACATACTAAAGTTTTATTTTATTTTTAATTTTTAATTTTTAGAAGTATTTTTAATTTTATGATAATATATTTTTTTTTATTTTTTATTAACAAAATTAATTTTTGTTTTTGTTAACATTATTTTTTTAAAAAATTATTTTTTATTTTAAAAAAAAAGTAAATAAAAAGAACGTTCCTTAGACAAACACGGCATCAGACGTAAGCAACTACTCTCCGTACTTGCAGCGGAGGATGCTGCCGAGTGCCTTCTCACTTCCGACAACCGCCGACGGCGACCACAAGCCGCTATTTCCTGGAATTGACCGACGAAGCGGATCGGGGCGATAAGTACCACATCCCTTGCGCAGCACACAATCGCTTCTGCCTTCCCCCGACGATGGCGGCAGAGCTGGACGCCAGCGCCGTGGTCATAGCGGTGTCGGGCGACCGTAGCCGGCGCGCCATCCGCTGGGCCGCCGTCAACCTCATCCCCCACGCCTCCCGGGTGTTGCTAGTCCACGTGGTGCCTCCGCTGTACGCCGATCACTGTAAGCAAAGAGGAGCTCGCTTGTCTTCGATCCTGTTCTCTATTGTATTGTATTCTGCTCGTTGTTCTCGGTTGTGACGGAGATGTGATTTTCCAGCTGAGGTGAATGATCCAGTGGAGCAGGTGCCTTGCGGTTCGATACAGCTTTACAGGGATGTGAGGTTGAGGCAGATTAGGAGGATCCTTTTTCCTTTCAAGAGGCTTTGCGAAACCACGGGAAAGGTGAGTTCGGCTTTTGTTGTCTCTGTGCTTACATTTTTTTAGGGAAAATGTCTTCTATTTGTTCGTGAAGTTCTTCTTCTTCTTCGTCTTCTTCTTCTTCTTCTTCTTCTTCTTCTCTTCTGCTGCTGCTGCTGCAGCAGCAGCTTCTTCGTCTTCTTCGTCTTCTTCTTCTTCTGCTGCTGCAGCAGCAGCAGCTTCTTCGTCTTCTTCGTCTTCTTCGTCTTCTTCTTCTTCTGCTGCTGCTGCAGCAGCAGCTGCTTCTCCGTCTTCTTCGTCTTCTTCTTCTTCTTCTTCTTCTTCTTCTTCTTCTTCATTGTCTCGATCTGCACGGTCAGCAGTGATAAATTAATTGATTCCCAACGTTCTTAATTATTTTGTCGTTTCCGTTCTTATTTGGTGGTGGAGGTTGAGGTGGGGATAGGGATGATCGCCCTCCAGCGATCAACGTCACACCCTTAGGAAGAAATCAATGGCGTCAATTGAAATTAATCATGGATAGATTTGTTAAGGGAATGGTGGATTAATTCTTCTTTGTATATATATTGACGCCATGGATGATGTGATGTGTGACGAAAGATAGCGTTCTTCTTCTTCTTCTGCTGCTGCTGCTGATTTAAATGTTGAATGATTTTGTAGGTAGAGATAGTGGTGCTGGTAGGAGAGAACCCTGCAGTAGAGATCTTGAGGTACATGTCCGGTAACAGGCTCAAGAATTTGGTGCTGGGGGCTTCCACATTCTCATGGATTTCAAGGTAGGTTTAGTGATTCGAGTGTAGGATCTAAATTATTGATTTGATTTATGATGTTTCTGATTGTAATGAAGGATTTATCCATGTATGTTGTTCTCTTTTCTATTTCTTTGTTTTTCTTATGAATGTTACCATTCTCTCCATGGTGATTGTGGAACCTGTGCTAGATTGGTGGTCTTTATCCATGGCCACTGTAATTGAAATCATGTTTCTGTATACCTGCATCTGGTTTACAATCACTTTCTACTGTAATGCTCGCACCTCATCCTTTTATTTGTTATCGTTGCATGTCAAAATTTCCCCTTGCCTTGATCTTTACTTTTACCCTTCAAAATAAATCCAGAGCTGAGATTTCTACAGTGGAATTGTTTTGTTGGAAATATCTACGCCTCTTATTTCTTATTATGATTTCTCAAAATTGACAATTGGAACTTGTCTTTATTAGGTTCACAAAGGGTATGGACGTACCCTCTACTGTACTAGGATCAGCTCCAGATTCTTGGAATGTATTTCTTGTATCAAGGTGGAAACTAGTATTTAAGTTGGCCTGTCAAAACTTGGA
>JAMKPZ010000985.1:0-33835 GCA_024699675.1 Amphibolis antarctica | reverse complement strand
CTTGTTGCTGTGTCCTGAAAGCATATGGACTCCTATGTAAGGGAAGGGTAGATTTTAGGATTCCGCCATCTGTTGGCAGTCCAATACCTGGCTTGTCGTGATTGACCAAGTATCCCCTTCTTTCAGGGCTTGGCAACCCATCGAAGTCCGCCAATACAACCGGGTGCCGGAACCCATTTGCTGACACCCACTTCTCCTTTTTTTTTTCTCTTATCCTAGGGCTTGACATCCCAGCTAAGTCGTCAACATTGGGCTTGGCATCCCGTTGAAAGTCGCTTCCACCCCCGGGTTCCGATGCCCACATTTCCGGAACCCGCATGATTCTACCCATCATTTCTACAACCCCAGAGTGAACTAGTGAGGATGAATTAGCATGACTAAGGGAAGAAGGACAGCTCTCGGATCTCTCCTCTCAACCCGTCTTTGTCGCCTATGGGTCACTTTTGCTGGACAAGGGAACTACGTTTCCAAACTCACATGCGTGAATGTCCAAGCAGTTAGCTCTTGACGTGAGGCGAGCCACCTTTCATTCCCTTGCAGGTCCAGATAGCACGATTGGGTCGGAACAGCTACCTTGCGCAAACTCCATCATGGGCACCCACTTGAAAACCCCTATACAGAAGCAACGAAACAAAATGCCAGAAAAGGAGTCACCAGAAAACGTCCCGACCTTTCTACACAACACGGCACGAATATTCATGTATGAGGGGAAGGGACAACACTCCTTCCCCACCTTTGGAACTAATGTATAATCAAGTGGCACCCACAAGGTGGCTGCCGTGCAACCAACCGGCTAGCAATATGGCATCCCCTGGTCAAGTGACCGAGGGTGTGAGCCCGATTCTATTGTCCAACCTACAATAGATAATTTACGAAAGGGTGAAATTTCGCAGAACCAACCGTCTACGCATGGAGGGTCATTCAACCCTAGGATGTCGGTTTCCTTCCTCAAAAGTCGTACAACCTCGCATAGGGAGGGGCATTCTGTTGACCCCATGCTTAAAGGGGGATGGAGCTAGCTTGCCACCAGCAAGCCGCTTCAAGGAAACGGCACCCGGACCCCCAAAAACCCACATTTGGTAAAAAGTTAGGGGGATGGAGCCGGCTTGCCGCCGGCAAGCCACTTCAAGGAAGCGGCACCTGGACCCCCAAAAACCCACATCTGGTAAAAAGTTAGGGGGATGGAGCCGGCTTGCCGCCGGCAAGCCGCTTCAAGGAAGTGGCACCCGGACCCCAAAAAACTCACATCTGGTAAAAAGTTAGGGGGATGGTGTCGGCTTGCCGCCAGCAAGCCGCTTCAAGGAAGCGGCACCCGGACCCCCAAAAACCCACATCTGGTAAAAAGTTAGGGGGATGGAGCCAGCTTGCCACCAGCAAGCTGCTTCAAGGAAGTGGCACCCGGACCCCCAAAAACCCACATATGGTAAAAAGTTGGGGGCATGGAGCCGGCTTGCCAACGAAGCGACACCCGGAACCCCAAAAACCCACATTTGGTAAAAAGTTAGGGGGATGGAGCCGGCTTGCCGCAGGCAAGCCGCTTCAAGGAAGCGGCACCCGGACCCCCAAAAACCCACATTTGGTAGAAAGTTAGGGGGATGGAGCTGGCTTGCCGCCGGCAAGCCGCTTCAAGGAAGCGGCACCCGAATCCCAAAAACCACATCTTCGTGCGAATGATCGAGGAACCAGCCGGCTTTCGCCTGCCACGTTGCGACTGCCAGTTGGCTACCCAAGAAGGCAAGCCAAATCAATCGGGAAAATACGACAAGATTTAACCACGTAAATCTCGCAAATCCATCAAATACGCGGACCGCGTAATCAAGCTGGAATCATGCCGCCTTCCATCTTCGGGTGCTCCCAAAGAAGGAAGGCAACCCCTTATAAAAAGGGCGGCCCCCTACACCACTCAGTAGGCTTGAATTTCTGGGAAGAAGTGGCAAAACTTTGAAGAGTGAAGGATTTTCGGAAGGGCGGGATTTCCAGGGAAGAAGGGTGACACCCTCAGGAGAAACGACCGTCCACCGGTTCTGAAGGAGGAAAGTAGCTCGGGGCCCCGACGCCTTTTTGCCGTGCCGGAGCGAGGACTTCTGATCCCCATCGACGACCCCCCTACAGGTAAGTCCTTCCACCCTTGTCGTTTTACGTACGTTTTTTACGATGTTTCGTCGAGCCCCGACCGCATAACACCTTCCCTATGCAAGGGAACGGTCGGAGGGTGGACCCGGGTATCATTCCTTCGGAAACACATCCGAAGGTACCGGTGGCCGCCCTCCTGGCTGGGTGAATCCACCCGGCCCGGTCGAGCTCGGTTCACTCGTGACCCTTCTATCAGGTCTTTTTACGTGGAAACACAGTTTCCAGCAGGTTTTACGAATTTTTATATGATCTACACAGGTCTTTCTCGGGGTCCCGAAAAGATTTCCAGGATGACACCATCGACCAGGATGCCAGCGGCGGCCGTTCGGGTGTACGAACACATACAACCCGACGGTCCCTGTATATTTTTCCGGGAGATGTAAGTATACTCTCCCGATGCCCTGGAAAAGTTTCCAGGATGACGCCACCGGCAAGAATGCCGGCGGCAGCCGTTCGGGTGTACGAACACGTACAACCCGACGGTCCACTTGCGTTTTTACGGGAGACGTAAGTCTACTCTCCCGATGCCCCAAAAAAGTTCCCGGGATGACACCACCGGCAAGGATGCAGGCGGAGGCCGTTCGGGTGTACGAACACGTACAACCCAACGGTGCCCATACATTTTTCCGAGAGACGTAAGTCTACTCTCCCGAGGCCCCAGAAAGGTTTCCGGGATGATGCCACTGGTAATGATGCCGACGATGGCCGTTCGGGTGTACGAACACGTACGACCCAATGGTGTCCGTTTCTTTTCCGGGAGGCGTAAGCCTACCCTCTCGATACCCCGAAAAGATTTCCGGGATGATGCCACTGGTAAGGACGCCAGCGGTGGCCGTTCAAGGAACCGCCCTCCTGTTTCACAAAAACCCCCATGGGTGCGCATGGAAGGGGGAAACAGCTGGCAAGCCGCCGGCTGGCCAGTTCAAGGAACCGCCCCCCCGTTTCCCTAAAACCCCCATGGCTGCGCATGGAAGGGGGAAACAGCCGACAAGCCGTTGGCTGGCCGGTTCAAGGAACCGGCCCCCGTTTCCCCAAAATCCCCATGGGTGCGCATGGAAGGGGGAAACAGCTACCAAGCTGCCGGCTGGCCGGTTTGAGGAACCGGCCCCCATTTCCCCAAAACCCCCATGGGTGCGCATGGAAGGGGGAAACAGCTGGCAAGCTGTTGGCTGGCAAGTTCAAGGAACCGGCCCCCGTTTCTCCAAAATCCCCGTGGGTGAGCATGGAAGGGGGAAACAGACGGCAAGCCGCTGGCTGGCCGGTTCAAGGAACTGGCCCCCATTTCCCCAAAAGCCCCTTGGGTGCGCATGGAGTGGGGAAACAGCCGGCAAGCCACCGGCTGGCCAGTACAAGGAGCCGTCCCCCGTTTCCCCAAAATCCCCATGGGTGCGCATGGAGGGGGGAAACAGCCGGCAAGTCGCCGGCTGGCCGGTTCAAGGAACCGGCCCCCGTTTCCCCAAAATCCCCAAGGGTGCACATTAAGGTGGGGGGGGAACAGCCGGCAAGCCGCCAGCCCCCGTTTCCCCAAAATCCCCATGGGTGTGCATGAAGGGGGGAAACAGCCGGCAAGTGGGTATCATTCCCTATGCAAGGGAATGGTCGGAGGGCGGACCCGGGTATCATTCCTTCGGAAACACATCCGAAGGTACCGGTGGCCGCCCTCCTGGCCCGGTGAATCCACCCGGCCCGGTCGAGCTCGGTTCACTCGTGACCCTTCTGTCAGGTCTTTTTACGTGGAAACCCATTTTCCAGCAGGTTTTACGAATTTTTATGCGATCTCCATAGGTCTTTCTCGGGGTCCCGAAAAGATTTCCAGGATGACACCATCGGCCAGGATGCCAGCGGTGGCTGTTCGGGTGAACGAACACATACAACCCGACGGTCCCTGTACATTTTTCCGGGAGATGTAAGTATACTCTCCCGATGCCCTGGAAAAGTTTCCGGGATGACGCCACCGGCAAGAATGCCGGCGGTGGCCGTTCAGGTGTACGAACACGTACAACCCAATGGTCCACGTACGTTTTTCCGGGAGACGTAAGTCTACTCTCCCGATGCCCCGAAAAAGTTCCTGGGATGACACCACTAGTGAGGATGCCGGCGGAGGCCGTTCGGGTGTACGAAAACGTACAACCCAACGGTGCCCATACATTTTTTCGAGAGATGTAAGTCTACTCTCCCGAGGCCTTGGAAAAGTTTCTGGGATGACGCCACTAGCAATGATGCCGGCGGTGGCCGTTCGAGTGTACGAACACGTACGACCCAACGGTGTCCGTTTCTTTTTCGGGAGGCGTAAGCCTACCCTCTCGATACCCCAAAAAGATTTCCGAGATGACGCCACCGGTAAGCACGCCCGCGGTGGCCGTTCAAGGAACCGCCCCCCCGTTTCACCAAAACCCCCATGGGTGCGCATGGAAGGGGGAAACAGCTGGCAAGCCGCCGGCTGGCCGGTTCAAGGAACCGCCCCCCCATTTCCCTAAAACCCCCATTGGTGCATATGGAAGGGGGAAACAGCTGACAAGCCGCTGGCTGGCCGGTTCAAGGAATCGGCCCCTGTTTCCCCAAAATCCCCATGGGTGCGCATGGAAGGGGGAAACAGCTGCCAAGCTGCCGGCTGGCCGGTTCGAGGAACCGGCCCCCGTTTCCCCAAAACCCCCATGGGTGCGCATGGAAGGGGGAAACAGCCAGCAAGCTGCTGGCTGGCCAGTTCAAGGAATCGGCCCCCATTTCTCCAAAATCCCCATGGGTGCGCATGGAAGGGGGAAATAGCCGGCAAGCCGCCGGCTGGCCGGTTCAAGGAACCGGCCCCCGTTTCCCCAAAATCCCCATGGGTGCGCATGGAGGGGGGAAACGGCCGGCAAGCCGCCGGCCCCCATTTCCCCAAAATCCCCATGGGTGCGCATTAAGGGGGGGGAACAGTCGACAAGCCGCCGGTCCCCGTTTCCCCAAAATCCCCATGGGTGTGCATGAAGGGGGGAAACAACCGGGAAGCCGCCTGCTGACCGGTTCAAGGAACCGGTCCCCGTTTCCCCAAAATCCCCGTGGGTGCGCATGGAAGGGGGAAACGGTCGGCAAGCCACCGGCTGGCCGGTTCAAGGAACTGGCCCCTATTTCCCCAAAATCCCTGTGGGTGCGCATGGAAGGGGGGAAGCAGCCGACAAGCCGCCAGCTGGCCAATTCAAGGAACCGGCCCCCATTTTCCCAAAACCCCCCCCCATGGCTATGTAGATGGGTTGGCAAAGCAGTCGTCTAGCTGCCGGTCAACCGGTACAAGTAGCCGACGGTTGGCTCCCCGAAAACCCATCTTTTTCTCCCCTATTCACCACCGGATCCAATGTGGATCCCCGTTTTGGTCAATTCTCATTTGTTTACTTGATTCTCGTTTATTTTCATCAGAAGGGATACGGTTATCCCTCTAAACACCCTGGAAAGTTTTCCAGGGTGAGGCCGTACGTGGCCGGATTGACTATCATGTTTTCCGTTTTAGAGCCGGAGAGAGGCCGGGAATGCCCGGGTTGTCTGGGGGTGCCTAACGCCTTCCCCAACAGTACCCTGAGCCCCGTATCCAATTCTCACATGTTACACGATTTTATGTGATTCCTGTGGTTTTATCGTTTCGATGGTGGAAGGACACTTTCCCATCCGATTTTCCTTGTTTTCTACCCAAAAATAAGATGGCGACTCCGTTCAACGAACCATCAACCGCACGTGGTGATGCGCTCACACAAACACCTTTCAATTCTCTGTACCTCGGTCCATCTGCCGGTGGGGCCGGTGGAAATCCATGGACTTCCGGGTGATAGCCGGATGAAAGAGAGGGTACGCTCACATTTTCAATGGATGAGTTATTCACTTGCACATATTTGTCAGCCTTTTTAACTACACAAGGAATAACATTTTTATCTTTTTGTTTATTGCTCGAAACAAAAACCTTATCCTTTCCAGTACTAACATGTCATCCATAATTTTTAGAAGATGCAGTGTTATTATCAATACTATGCTTTTCAACATTAGAAATGTTTCTTTGAAGTTCATCTTTAATTGATTAACTATCATTCCATTTGCTTAAGATGACATTCTCTTCACATACCTTAAGCTTTAATGTACTAATTTCAGAATTGAAATTCTTGATAGTCAAATTCAATTTTTCAATTTCAAAGTTTAATTTCTTTTCATCAACACTAATGTTTTCGAGATCATCAAGCAAGTCCTTTTCAATTATTCTATACTTTGAAATTTCTTCAGCTTGCTTATGATTCTCTTCTTTAAATTTATCAATTGTAGTACTTAAGAAATTAACTCTAGATTCAGATTCTTCTAGCAGTTTCTTAGTGTTTTTATCTTTTGATTTTAACTTTTTATACTTCTTTGCTACTTTATTATATTCAAATAACAATTTATCAAAATTTTCATAACTAGCATCAGAGTTAGAAGATACCTCACTATTATCAGCCATAAAGCACACATTTGCTAGATCCTTTGTCTTTGAATCTATATTTGAAGAAGATTCACCTTCTTATGATGAATCCTTCTTTTCATCACTTTGTGAAGAAGATGTGTCGTCCCATGTCACTTTCAAAGCTTTTCTTCATTTAAACCTCTTCCTCTTGTCTCCTTTAAAGCTATTTCTTTTATTCTTGTTAAGACGATAGTCGTTTTGAAAGTGGCCTGGTTTGTTGCATTTGTAGCATATAATCTTCTCATTTTGAGAGGATTTCTTCTCCACTTCTCTAGATTGTTTTGTTGACATTAAATTCCTACATTTCTTTAACAAGTTTTTAAACTTTCTAATCAACAAAAGTAAATCTTCGTTAAAATCACTTAAGGTTTCTGAGTTTGTACCAGCCTCAAAAGCCAGATTCTTTTTGGCATTTTCCCTTTTGGATCTAAATATTGAACTTCATAAGCAGTTAGATTTCCAATAAAATCATCCAAAGAATAAACATTTAAGTCCTTTGACTCTTTAGTTGATGTAGTCTTTTGAGCCCAATTTTTAGTAAGAGATCTAAGGACTTTTCTGACTAGGTCTCTTTCTTTGAAATTATTGCTTAATGCTTTTAAGGAATTACAATCTCAAAAAATCAAGAAAATAGGTCAGAAATACATTCATTATCGTGCATTTTAAACATCTCATATTTATGTTCTAACATATTAATTTTAGACTCTTTAACTTGGTTAGTACCTTCATTGGCAACTTCTAATGCATGTCATACCTCATGTGCAATTTTATAAGCTGAAATTTTATTAAATTGTTCATGAGATAAAGCACAAAACAGAATATTATGCTCTTTAGCATTAAGTGTCATTTTCTCCTTTTCATCATAAGTCCATGTATCAAAGGGAGAAGTAACTAACACCATAGTATTGCTAATTATGTGCCAAAGTTTAAAGTCAACTGACTGAAAGAATACTTGGATCTTATATTTTTAGTAGTCATAATTACTACCATCAAACATAGGAGGACGAGTGGTAGATTATCTTTCAATCATGATAATAACATCATTTGAAAAATTATGTCATTTTATTTCAATCAATAAAATAAAGAAAAACAGTTTATACTGAAGTAAAATAGGTAGTGAAATCCTAAACAGTAATTAAAATTAAAGATAAGCTCTAATACCAGTTGTAGAATTGATTTGATTACATTTAGAATCACAAGAGGAGAGATAAATTGTGTCTTTAAAATAATTAAACTTTAGTAGATAAACAAGAACACAATCACACACACAATTTTCAAGAAAATCTCAACTTTATTCAATGAGATTCCTTGCAATGTTTAAACACAACCATTTTTGTGGATTCAATTAAAAACTTTTAGATTCACTCAAGGAGAGTAAGAGGAAATGATTTTGCTTTACTAATAAAACAATTTTTCCACACTGCTAAAATACGAATTTTCCTCTTTACAAAATCTAACTATTTAACACAACTCTTACCTAATCAAAATTACGATCTTCAACCTCAAACTAACTTCAATCTAAAGCTTTAAAACTTTAAGCGCCTCCTTTGAGTTGAACTTGACCTTGATCTTCAAACTTCATGTCGAACTTGAGCTAGAACTTTGTCTTTAAAACATACTTCTTCTCTATAATTCTATGAATGTACTATTGTCTTGAATGCCTTGCAGTTTTCAAGTTTTCAAGTGTATTTGTAGAGTGAAATACACTTCCTCCATATCTTCCATTATGTCCACAAAAACTCTTGAATGTGTCTTTGAAATATTCAACAACTTCTTGATTCACCTTACGTTCATACAGAACATGCGCTCTATCTGCAATTTCATGTTTATTTTTCTAGACTATTTTGGAATATCAATGACCCAATCATTCTTCTCTATAATCTTCAAAGTCCACGATTGCATCCGTGTTTTACCTATAAAAGCTTGACTTTGTCCCTGCATGATTGCTTAAGAATGATTCAAATATAAAATGTTAAAACATTCAATCGAAAATTTCATTTATTTAGTCCTAGGGTTTTAACAATAAATTCCTAAATATATTCAAATTTATAACCTTAAAATGCCGAACAACTATCATGTATCCTAATACTGAATCTCATGTATTTAACTTAAAAACTCACGTGTCTCACTAAAACACCGAAGCTTATGTTATCTATTGCCTAATAGTTACGGTCTCTTAGTGTTAAAACACCTACACTGTTCACACACCACATGCACTTTAAAATGCACGTGTTAGACTTAACAAATCACGTGTTAATGTTAAAATGCCGATATATTGTTCATTGTTTCCCAATGGTTTCAGTCTTTAAACATTAAAACATCGACTTTTTCATCATGTGTGAACTTAAAAATTTCACGTGACATCTTGTCATTGATTTATGAATTATATACCTATCTAACACTTATTTAAATCATTATAGCCATTCGAATATCAAACTTAAGTGTTCTAAAAATTAAATGTACTTAACCTACTAACTTAAAACACTTAACCTAAATCGAATATTCAAGTGTTAAATAATTTAGCATTAAGTACCATAAGATTTCCAAAGAATTCTAGTTATATCTAAAAATATTATAAATAGATAATTAACAAATATAATTACAACTTTAAATACCCATTGTTGACCCCATGCTTAAACGAACTTGAGGGGGGCAGCCGGCCAGCCACCGGCATGCTAGTACAAAAATCCGACAGTCGGCTCCCCAAAACCCACATTTGCGCAGATGGTTCGGGGGCCAACCGGCCAGCCGCCGGCATGCCAGTACAAAAATCCGACAGCCGGCACCCCAAAACCCACATTTGCGTAGATGGTTTGGGGGCCAGCCGCCGGCATGCTGGTACAAAAATTAGACAGCCAGCTCCCCAAAACCCACATTTGCGCAGATGGTTCAAGGAACCAGCCGGCCTGTCGCCGGAAAATCGATACAAAAATCCGACAGTCGGCTCCCCAAAACCCACATTTGCGCAGATGGTTCGGGGAACCAGTCGGCCCGCCGCCAGCAAACCGGTATAAAAACCTGGCAGCCGGCTCCCCAAAACCCCCAACTAAGCCAACATACTCCCCTTTCGTGAGGTAGCCGTATGGAACTAACTGGCGTCCGCCTACCACGTAGCGACTGCCGGTTAACTACCCAGAAAGGTAAGGCGAATCAATTAGAGAGATACGACGAGATTTAATCACTTAAATCTCGCAATCAATCAATCACGCAGACCGCGTGATTAAACCAAGACATGTGCCGCCTTCCATCTTCAGCTCCCCCCAAAGAAGGAAGGTAACCCCTTATAAAAGGAGGGCTCCCCCCTCCCACAACGGCATGCTTCCCCCTCTCGGAGAAACACTCGTTCGGATGCGGGAGGCACTCGACACGCTTTCACCCCTTGGAGAAGACGTCGGCTGGAGGTTCTGAAGGAGAGGAGACGCTCGGAGCCCCGACGCCCTTTCGCCGCACCGGAGCGAGGACTTCCGATCACCGCCAACGACTCCCTCCAGGTAAGCCCTTCCTCCCTCGCCATTTCACGTATGGTTTAACAATGTTTTTCTCGAGCCCCGACCATGCTAGGTCTTTCCCATGCAAGGGAAAGGTCGGAGGATGTACCCGGGTATCATTCCTTTGGAGACATGACCAAAGATACCGGCAACCTCCATCCCAGTCGGGTGAATTCACCCGGCACATTCAAGTTCGTTCAGTCGCGACCCTTCTGTCGAGTCCTTTTACGTGGAAACTTGTAGTTTCCCAATGGGTTTTATATGTTTTATCCGATTTCCACCTATTTTCCCAGGAGGTGTAAGTCTACCCTCCTGATGCCTTGGAAAGGTTTCCAGGATGACGCCACCGGCAGGCATCCTTGCCGACGGCGGCCGTTCGAGTGTATGAACAAGTACAACCCGACGGTTTCCATTTTCCCGAGAGGTGTAAGTCTACCCTCCCGATGCCTCGGAAAGGTTTCCAAGATGACGCCATTGGTAAGCATCCTTGCCATCGGCATGCCAGTACAAAAATCCAGCATTCGGCTCACCAAAACCCACATTTGCGCAGATGGTTCGGGGGCCAGCCGGCCAGCTGCCGGCATGCCAATACAAAAATCCGACAGCCGGCTCCCCAAAACCCACATTTGCACAGATGGTTTGGGGAACAAGTCGGCCCGCCGCCGGAAAATCGTTACAAAAATCTGGTAGTCGACTCCCCAAAACCCACATTTGCGCAGATGATTCGGGGAACCAGTCGGCCCGCCACCAGCAAACTGTTAAAAAGACTCGGCAGCCGGCTCCCCAAAAAACCCACATTTGCTCAGTTGGTTTGGGGAACCAGCGGGCCTGCCACCAGCAAACCGATACAAAAACCCGACAACCGGCTCCCCTAAAACCCACATTTGCGCAGAAGGTTCGGGGAATCAATCAGCCTGCCGCCAGCAAACCGGTATAAAAACCCGGCAGCCGGCTCCCCAAAACCCCCAACTAAGCCAACATACTCCCCTTTCGTGAGGTAGCCGTATAGAACTAACCGGCATCTGCCTACCACGTAGCGGCTGCCGGTTAACTACCCAGAAAGGTAAGGCGAATCAATTAAAGAGATACGACGAGATTTAATCACTTAAATTTCGCAATCAATCAATCACGCAGACCGCGTGATTAAACCAAGACATGCGCCGCCTTCCATCTTCGGGTCCCCCCAAAGAAGGAAGGTAACCCCTTATAAAAAGAGGGCTCCCCCCTCCCACAACGACATGCTTCCCCCTCTCGGAGAAACACTCGTTCGGACGTGGGAGGCCGCTGACACGCTTTCACCCCTTGGAGAAGACGCTGGCTCGAGGTTCTGAAGGAGAGGAGACGCTCGGAGCCCTGATGACCTTTCGCCGCACCGGAGCGAGGACTTCCGATCACCGCCGACGACTCCCTACAGGTAAGCCCTATGTCACTCGCCATTTCACGTATGGTTTAACAACGTTTTTCTCAAGCCCCGACCATGCTAGGTCTTTCCCATGCAAGGGAAAGGTCGGAGGACGTACCTGGGTATCATTCCTTCAGAGACACGTCCGAAGGTACCGACAACCTCCCTCCTGGCCAGGTGAATTCACCCGGCACGGTTGAGTTCATTCGGTCGCGACCCTTCTGTCGAGTCCTTTTACGTGGAAACTCGTAGTTTCCCAATGGGTTTTGTATGTTTTATCCGATTTCCACCTATTTTCCCGGGAGGTGTAAGTCTACCCTCCTGATGCCCCGGAAAGGTTTCCGGGATGACGCCATCGGTAGACATCCTTGCCGGCAGTAGCCGTTCGAGTGTACGAACAAGTACAACCCGACGGTTTCCATTTTCCCGAGAGGTGTAATTCTACCCTCCCGATGCCTGGGAAAGGTTTCCAAGATGATGCCACCGGTAGGCATCCTTGCCGGTGGCAGCCGTTCGGGTGTACAAACAAGTACAACTAGGCGGTTTCTATTTTCCCAGGAGGTGTAAGTTTACCCTCCCGATGCCCCAGAAAGGATTCCGAGATGATGCCACTGGCATGCATCTTTACCGGCGGCAGCCGTTTGGGTGTACGAACATATAACCCAGCTATTCCTGTTTTCCCGAGAGGTGTAAGTCTACCCTCCCGATGCCTCGGAAAGGTTTCCGGGATGATGCCACCAGCATGCATCCTTACCGGCGGTGATCATTCGGGTGTACAAACATACAACCTAACTATTCCCGTTTTCTCGGGAGGTGTAAGTCTACCCTCCCGATGCCCCAGAAAGATTTCCGGGATGATGCCACCAGCATGCATCCTTGCCGGCGGTGGCCGCTCGGGTGTACGAACGTACGACCTGACGGTTCCCGATTTCTAGGAGGATCAAAGCTACCCTCCCGATGCCCCAAAGAGGCTTCCAAGATGAGGCCACCGGCATGCATCTGTGCCGGCCCTGGCCAAGCGAGGAACGTGGATTTTTGTCTCCAGTTAGGGAGGGGGGATGTGACGCAGTAGCCGGTACCTTTAGCCGGCTGTCCGGTGACCCAGTCGGCTGCCTCACCTGACCTTTAGCTCTTCAGCTGAGAGGTCCGTAAGGGTGACCGTTGTGTCTTTCTCTCTCCCGTTTATCATCGGACCCCATGCAAATCTTAGCATTGATCGACCCCCACTTGTTTTCACCAGAAGGGATAAGGTTATTCCTCCTGATGCCCTAGAAAGTTTCCTAGATGAGGCCATGTGTGGCTGAACTAACTGTTGTGGTTTTCCATTTTTAGAGTCGGAGAGAGGTCGGGATTGCCCAGACTGTCTAGGGGTGCCTAATACCTTCCCCAATAGTACCCTGAGCCCCGTATCCAATTCTCTCACATTTCTTATATCGTTACACAATTTTACGTCACTCTCGTAATTTTATCGTTTTGATGGTGGAAGGACACTTCCCCATCCAGTTTTCCTTGTTTTCTACCCAAAAATAAGGTGGCGACTTCATTCAATGAGCCATTGACCCTACGTGGTGATGCGCTCACACAAACATCTTTCAATTCTCTGTACCTCGGTCCATCTGTCGGCCCCGCCGACGGAAACCCATGGGCTTCCAGGTGATAGCCAGATGAAAGAGAGGGTACACCCATCAAACATTATTAACATTTTAATTAATCATTCATTATTAAAACATAATACTCAACAAATCCCCTTCTCAATGTCATTAGCCTCTTTTCCAAATCTAGGTGGGGTTCTCAAAAGGGATGTTCTTGATGCTGAAATTGTGAACCACCAACTTGAGCTCTAGATTAGCTTGCTTGAGACAATGGTGGTGTTTGCTCCTCCCTATTGTAATCTTGCTAATGCTAGGAAAAATTAGGATGGTTCCTCCATCTTGGCTAATAATACTGATTCTGGGGCATGTATCTATGTCCTGCTCCAATAACATTTCTTGCTTATGATATGTGGCTTATTGTCCTATGATGGCTGAGCATTCTTCAATCACATGGCCAATTGCACCACAGCCCACAATATCATATCCTCCATTCTCTTTAACATTATAGTTACCCTTGCTTCCATGCTAGACATTGGGTAAACTTGATGCATTCCCCTTGTGTAAACTAGGGTTTGTCTTACAGAGCGGAGGTGAATCCACTTTGCAAGAAATCATGGAGTTGCCACATAGTTTATTTAGGGAAAAGCCAAGAAAACCCTAAGATTCTAGGTAAGCACTTTGGGTAGAAGTTGGAAATGTGTTAGGCACTTAACTTGCCTAGAAAATGCTAGCCTCTTATTGTTTAGATTGGCCTATTCAAATTATTAGATTGATAATTTGAATATTTCTTATTACATCATAGGAATGGCATGTAAGAAGAAATAAAAGAAAGAGACAACAAAACAAAATGAGGTACAAAAGGGAACTTGAATGAGAATTACATTGATATTTGAGATGGAGTTACACTTGAAAGAAGAAAAACTTTACATGACTCTACACTACAGTAGTGGAAAAATATTTAATTACAACCTTACGACATGCAAACAACCCATACAACATGCATACAATGAAAATTATCAAAGACTCCTTGAAGTTTTGTAATTCTCCATTTTTATTATTGCATCTAGCCTTCATCTTGTTGCTCTTGAATGATTTAGCAAGATCAAACTAAAGATTCAAAGAAATATAAGGGTTACCACTATTGAGTATTATGTTTTGATGATGAACATTTAATTAATATTTAATCATAATTTGATGGTAATTTAAAAGTTGTAATTATATTTGCTAATTGTCTATTTAGTTATTAATTGGACATAACTGGAAATATTATTGAACTTAATGCTAAATTATTTAACACTTGAATATTCGATTCAAGTTAAGTGTTTTAAGTTAGTCGATTAAGTACATTTAATTTTTAGAACACTTTAGCTTGATATTCGAAGGGGTATAATTATTTAAATAAGTGTTAGATATGAATATAGTTTGTAACATAACGATAGAATGTCATGTGAAAGTTTAAATTCACATGTGATGAGAGATTTGACGTTTTGTGTTAAAAGACCGGACAATTGATTAAAAGATTGGCATTTTAACATTAACACGTGACTTTTTAAATTAGGTGCGTGTGTTTTAAAGAGCACGTGATGTGTAAATAGTGTCATCATTTTAACTAAAGAATTATAACTTTAAGCATAAAGGATCGGTGTTTTAGTAAGGCGCATGAGATTTTAAAGTTAAACATGTGAGATTCAAGTTTTAAGTTATGAATAGTACTTAGGCATTTTAAGGCTATGAATTCGACTATTGTTCGAATATTTATGTTAAAAGACCTAAGACTATATAAATGGATTTAACAATTGAATGTTTCAACATTTTATTTTTTGAATCATTCTTAAGCAGTCGTGCAAGGACATAGTTATACGTTTATAGGTAAATTGTTGATGCGAACGTGGATTTTGAAGATTTCAAAGAAGAGTAATTGGATCGTTAAAATTCCATAATATTCTAGAAAAGAAAAGAAGAATGTTTAAGATACGAAGTGCATGTTTTGTACTTTATGTGGGTCGTAAAAGGAGTTATTAAAAAATTCAATGACATGTTCAAGGCTTTTATGGACAAAGTGGAAGATATGGAGAAAGTGTATTTCACTTTATAAATACACTTGAAGACCTCGAAAACAGAAGTGCACTCTACAGCATTCACAAGAGCAATTCGAGTATCATAGAAAAGTGTGTTTTGAAGATATAGTCCAGTTCAAGTTCGACATCATCAAAGAGTTTTTGAAGATCAATATCAAGTTCAACTCGAAGCAAGCATTTAAAGATCAAAGCTTCAGATTGAAGGTTAGCTTGAGGTTGAAAATCATCAATGAAGTTTCAACACTTTTGATCAAGTAAGAGTTGTGCTAAATAGTTAGTTTTTCTAGATAGGAAAAATCATATTTTAGATGTGGAAAAATTGTTTGATTAGTAAAGCAAAATCATTTCCTCTTACTCTTCTTGAGTGAATCTTAAAGTTGTAAGTTGAATTCACAAAAAGGGTTGCACTTAAATGTTGTAAGAAATCTCGTTTTAATAAAGTTGAGATTTTCTTAAAAATTGTGAGTGATTGTGTTCTTGTTATCTTCTAAAGTTTAATTATTTTAAAAACACAATTCACCCGCCCTCTTGTGTTCCTAAACACTGTTAAATCAATCCTATAATTGGTATCAGAGCTTTAATTCTAATTATTAATTGCTATTTAGGAATATGTTGCCTATTTTAATTTAGTATATACTGCTATTCATTACTTTATTGATTGAAATAAAATGGCAAATAATTCTTCATATGATGTCGTTGTCATGACTAAAAGACAACCTACCACTTGTCCTCTTATATTTGATGGTAGTGATTATGGTTATTGGAAATATAGGTTGCAAGTATTCTTTCAGTCAGTAAACTTTAAACTTTGGCACATAATTAGCAATACTATAGTGTTAGTTACTTCTCCCTTTGATACATGGACTTATGATGAAAAGGAGAGAATGACACTTAATGCTAAAGAGCTTAATATTTTGTTTTATGCTCTCCCTTTGATACATGGACTTATGATGAAAGAAGAGAATGACACTTAATGCTAAAGAGCTTAATATTTTGTTTTGTGCTTTATCTCATGATCAATTTAATAAAGTTTCTGCTTATAAAATTGCACATGAGGTATGACATGCATTAGATGTTGCCAATGAAGGTACTAACCAAGTTAAAGAGTCTAAAATTAATATGTTAATACATAAATATGAACTCTTTAAAATGTATGAAAATAAATGCATCTCTGACATGTTTTCTTGATTTCTTGAAATTGTAAATTCGTTAAAATCATTAGGAAAGAATTTTGAAGAAAGAGAACTAGTTAGAAAAGTCCTTATATTTCTTACTAAAAATTGGGCTCAAAAGACATTTATTGAAGAGTCAAAGGACTTGAATGTTTATTCTCTAGATGATCTTATTGGAAATCTAATTGCTTATGAAGTTTAGCATTTAGATCCAAAAGGTAAAAATGCCAGAAATGATTTGGCCTTTGAGATTGGCACAGACTTAGAAGCCTTAAGTGATTCTGACCATGATCTGCTTTTGTTGACTAGAAAGTTTAAAAACTTGTTGAAGAAATGTAGGAATTTTAAGTCAGTAAAGCAATCCAAAGAATTGGAGAAGAGATCCACTCAAAATGAGAAGATCATATGCTACAAATGTAACAAACTAGGCCACTTTTAGACAAACAGTCCTCTTAACAAGGATAAAAGAAATAATTTTAAAGGAGATAAGAGGAAGATGTTCAAATGAAGGAAAGCCTTGAAAGTGACATGAGATGACACATCTTTTTCACAGAGTGATGAGAAGGATTCATCATTAGAGGTTGAATCTTCTTCAAATATAGATTTAGAAACAAAGAATCTAGCAAACGTGTGCTTCATGGTTGATTACAGTGAGGTATCTTCTGACTCTGAAGTTAGTTGTGAAAATTTTGATAAATTATTATTTGAATATAATAAGCTACCAAAGAAGTATAAAAAGCTAAAAATAGAAGATAAAAACACTAGGATATTGCTAGAGGAATCTAAATTTAGAGTTAATTTCTTAAGTACTATAGTTGATAAATTTAAAGAAGAGAACTATAAGCAAGCTGAAGAAATTTCAAAGTATAAAACAATTGAAAAAGACTTGCATAACGATCTTGAAAACATTAGTGTTGATAAAAAGAAATTAAACTCTAAAATTGAAAAATTGAATCTAACTGTCAAGGATTTAAATTTTGAAGTCAGTACATTAAAGCTTAAGGTATGTGAGGAAAATGCAATCATAAGCAAATGGAATATAGTCAATCAATTAATAAAGAACTTCAAAGAAACATTTCTAATGTTGGAAAACATGGAATTGGTAGTAACACAACATCTTCTGAAAATTATGGATGACATATTAGTACAAGAAAGGATAAAGCTTTTGTTATGAGTACTATACATAAAGATGAAAATGTCATTCCTTGTGTAGTTAAAAAGGGTAATAAATATTTGCAAGTGAATAACTCATCCACTGAAAATGTAAAGTTAAATTCAGAAGATGTTAGTACAAATGTTTCAACATATGTTTCTAAAATAAAAGATCTACAGCTTACAAGTAGAGGATTTAAATGTTCATATAAATTTCATAAATGAGTTGAAAAAGACATCTGAAGATGAAATTTGAATGTTAAAAGCTGAAAATCTAAATCTCAAAGGGAATCTACTTACTGCAAATCTTAAAATTGATCAATGGTGTAAAGGCAAGAAAAGTAAAGATGTACCTAAGAACACCAATAGATCTAATAAAAAACACTTCAACTATGCAGAAAATGTAAATAAATTTTCTGATTGTGATAAAATGAAAATAGATAATGATTAGAAAACATGAGTTGAAACAGGACAATAAAGATAAAAATACTGAGCTTAATAATAAGAACTCCAAGGGCAAACATAGAATTAAAACTATTAAGACTAACACTCCCTCAAATATTCTTGGACCCACTCAAAAATGGGTTCCAAGAAATAAAATTTCTTTTTAAACTATTTTGTAGGTGAATAGATCAAAATGGATAATGGACAGTGATGCTTAAAAATGTCCTACCCTAATATCTAAGTGTCCTATCCATTGTTCTTGTTTGACCTATTTGAAAGCAAAAGAAAAACATGGCAGATGAAAATCATTCAAGGTGAAAATTGACAAGGTTGAGCAAGAGATAGACTTCTTGAAGTCGAGGTAACACTGCTCTCTAGATTTGAAATTGGAGAGTCTCCAAGAGCTGTTGCAAGGAGACATAAAAAGCTCACTCCAGTTAAGAAGCCTAAACCCATCCATCCACAACCATTAACTTTAGAAAGATTCACACCCAAAAGTAGGGTTAAAGATTTTGAAGATTGGCTTAAAGTCACCATTGCATGAACACAAGTTGAAGTAATCAGTTTAGATACTGCAAGTGACAGTTCTCAGTCTGTTAGTCATGAGAGTGATAATGAGGGCTTGTGGATAAGTAAAACCTTTCTCTCATCTTTTGAATTGAGATGTTTTCAAATGGTGATTGATAATTTTGAGAAAAGAGAAGTGATTATGTCTCAGTCGTCTCTATTTATTATTGATTTTGTTCTAGCAAATCGATCAAGTTTTGTTGTGAATAATTTGTGTGTAAAATGTGTGTTTTAAGGCACATCATCATTCAATTTGATAAATCAAAGGAATGATGTTTTTGATTATATTTTGACACACAGTAGTGATAGATTTCGAGCTTTTGCTGATATGCAAAAGTATATCAATAGGAAAGAAAAACTTCCTAGCATTTACATGCAATTAATGAATCAATGGAAGGAAGAAGATGCTCTAATAAGCATAATTCCACCACATTCTAAAAAGTATACTGGAATAAATGATAAAATAGATGGTATACTTATAGTTATTCCAGAAACAATTTTTACAGAGGAAGATAGTTCTTCAAAAGATCAGATGGACACTATCGAGGAAATTTTGAGAAATTTAAAGACACAGTAGTTTGCTATATCTGTGTCTATAGAAGAACAATAATAAGTTTCTAAAACACCTAATGATCAGACATTAAGTGAAGTATGATGCAATTATTAGAACTAAAGCACAAAAATAGGTTGGAGAAGAATTATAGTTAGTATAGTTAGATGAACCAATTTCTAAGCATGTTTCAGTTGATGAACATGTTGTAGAGCAAGCTCCAGAAGATCACATTTCAGATTTTATGGAAGAGCATGGCAGTCCTCCAACAATCTCAAAGGAATAAACTGTAGAAGAATCTCTTGATTTGCAAGCTAAATAAGAGAATGTCGATCAGCAACAAGAGACTTCATAAGTGCAAAATGAAGATAATTTGAGATTAGTTGTCTATCAATCATAGAAAAAGAATGTTGAAGATTTTCCAAGCACTTCACATTCTGTTCGTAAAGAAGGTATTTCAGTAGAAAATCTCTATTTTAGAAATCAGGAAGGTTTGGACAATTATTATAAATTTTTGAATTTTGAAATACTGTATGAAAGACCTATAAACTTTAAACGTTTACAGGAGATTAAGGATCTCTTACAGTTTCAAGGTCTGCTAGACATAATACCAATAAGCTGTAAGTTAGATGTTTTTAAAGAAGTGATAGCTACTTTTTATGCTAACTTTAACTTATATGTTAAGGAAGACAAATTATATAGCAACATAGATAATACTATTTTTGAAATGTCTCCTCAGTTGGTATATGATACACTGAAATTGAAAAATGAGGGTGTACTATTAGATAGAACATCACTTAGCTTGCTAGATTGGAACCTTAGTTCAATAGCAAGAAACCCTCAATCTTATGGCAAATTATAGTATTTAGATGAATTAAATGGCAAAGCCAAATTTATTGCAAAATTTCTATAAGTAGAAATCTTTTAGAAGAAAGGGCATATAGAACATATAGAGAAAATTTTCTTATAAGCAACCTATGCTATTATGCAGAGAATACAATTGAATTGATGCAAACTATTTTTGAATTCCATTCAACACAGATATTCAAAATTATTTTATAGAATCAATCTTGTCAAGTTGATAATGGGCATAGGATATGATGTAAATTAGTGGCCAAGAAAATCCTTCAAGACAAGATCATTCATAGTGGCTGAATTTAAGAAATTTGTGTTTAAAGTACTAGTTATAGTAGTACATCAACAATCAACAATAGAACAATCACAATTTTCTACTACATAAGATTTGTTATGTCCTATAGAGATTGACCATATTATACTATTAGGAGAACAAATTGGTTGACAAATATCACAAACTATAATTAGTACTATTCAAAATCAGAGGAGAAATCAAGGATAAATTGTATTTTTTTGATTTCTTGTGTTGAATTGTATTGCTTAAACTATATGTTGAACCTTTGTTTGTAAATGATGCAATTTCCAAATTACTTGTTACAAACATAGTTTATTAACTATTTAGTTTTATTTTACATGCTTTCAATTATTCTCTAACCTGAGTACTTTATTGAATAATGACAAAAAGGGGGAGATATATTTGAAAATTGAAAATGAAAACTATAGATAATTACAATATCAAATTAATTTTGTCATCATCAAAAAGGGGGAGATTGTTGAGTATTATATTTTGATGATGAATACTTAATTAATGTTTAATCATAATTTGATGGTAATTTAAAAGTCTTAATTATATTTGCTAATTATCTATTTAGCTATTAATTGGACATGATTGGAAATATTATTGAACTTAATGCTAAATTATTTAACACTTGAATATTCGATTCAGGTTAAGTGTTTTAAGTTAGTGGATTAAGTATATTTAATTTTTAGAACACTTTAGCAACACTTTAGCTTGATATTCGAAGGGGTATAGTTATGTAAATAAGTGTTAGATATGAATATAGTTCAAACATAAAGATAGAATGTCACGTGAAAGTTTAAGTTCACACGTGATGAGAAATTCAGTATTTTGTGTTAAAAGACCAAACAATTGATTAAAAGACTAGCGTTTTAACATTAACACGTAATTTTTAAGTTAGGCACGTGCGTTTTAAAGTGCACGTGGTGTGTGAACAGTGTCTACATGTGCGTTTTAAAGTACACGTGGTGTGTGAACAGTGTCTACGTTTTAACTAAAGAACCACTACTTTAAGCATAAAGAATTAGTGTTTTAGTAAGACATGTGAGATTTTTAACTTAAATTTAAGTTTTAAGTTATGAATACTACTTAGGCATTTTAAGGCTATGAATTCGACTATTCTTCGGATATTTATGTTAAAAGACCTAAGACTATATAAATGGATTTAACAATTGAAAGTTTCAACATTTTATTTTTGAATCATTCTTAAGCGGTCGTGTAAGGACATAGTTATGTGTTTACAGTTAAAATGTGGATACGATCATGGACTTTGAAGATTTCAAAGAAGGGTGATTGGATTGTTAAAATTCTAGAATATTCTAGAAAAAAAAAGAAGAATGTTCAAGACACGAAGTGCATGTTCTGTGCTGAACATGAGTTGTAAAAGAAGTTATTGAAAAATTCAATGACACGTTCAAGGTTTTCATGGACAAAGTGAAAGAAGATATGGAGAAAGTGTATTTCACTTTATAAATACACTTGAAGACCTCAAAAATAGAAGTGCACTCTATAGCATTCACATGAGCATTCACTAGAGCAATTCGAGCATCATAGAAAAGTGTGTTTTGAAGACATAATCCAATTCAAGTTTGACATCATCAAAGAGTTTTTGAAGATCAAGATCAAGTTCAACTCGTAGCAAGCATTTAAAGATCAAAACTTTAGATTGAAGGTTAGCTTGAGGTTGAAGATCGTTAATGAAGTTTCAACACTTTTGATCAAGTAAGAGTTGTGTTAAATAGTTAATTTTTCTAGAGAGGCAAAATCGTATTTTAGCTGTGTAAAAAAATTGTTTGATTAACAAAGAAAAATCATTTCCTCTTACTCTTCTTGAGTGAATTTTAAAGTTGTAAGTTGAATTCACAAAAAGGGTTGCGTTCATTTTAAGAAATCTCATTTTAATAAAGTTGAGATTTTCTTGAAAATTGTGAGTGATTGTGTTCTTGTTATCTACCAAAGTTTAATTATTTTAAAAACACAATTCACCCCTCTCTTGTGTTCCTAAACATTGTTAAATCAATCCTGGCACACGTGCCAGCATGGTGACATGACATTGTTAAGAGTTTTTGAAATTCATGTCATACCGACAAGACACGATTTTGGCACATGTGCCAGCATAGGGCGAGTGTTTCCATGTTGGCATGGTTCACTTGGGAGCAGTGCTGTGGTGGTTTGCAATTGGTGGAGTGGCGAAGCCTGCAAAGGGGAAGATTGGAAGAGGAGGTGGGAAGTCAGAAGCAAAGGGGAAGAGGGCTGATTGGGCGGATTGGCTGAGGTAGAGCAAGGTGGACATGGGATGCCACGTAGACTCGGTGGTGGGGACAACAGACATGGGATGCTGCGAACTGTGAACAGGACGATCGAATGGAGGCAACATGCCAACGAAGTGGATCCCGGAGTGTGTGTAGGCGATGCTACGAGCTGGCAAGCGATAGGCGAGAGGTAAGGGGTTGAATGATAAGAAAGGGGAAGAAGAAGCGGAAAGGCTAAAAGGGAAATAGTAAGGGAGAGGGGATTCAAGCGAAGAAGAAGGAGGGAAGAAGAAGGAGTGAAGAAGGAGAGGAGGACTTCGTCCACTCCACTACAACAAGTGACTGGATGAGACAACGAGCAGCGAAGTAGGTAGAATGCGTGCACGAGGAGTGGTGGAGGGAAGAGCATACATCAATGAGCAACACGAACGTTAAGATCGATGAATAGGTAGATTCCACCATTTCGTGATGCGTGCGAACATTTGGCGAGCAAAACGATAGGACGTGCAATGGGCAACTAAGCAAGAGAGGAGGATGCAAAGACCAACAAACGAGCGGATTCTACCATTTCAAGAGCAGGTGAATGTTCAGCAATGGTCGACAGACATGCAATGGTCGGCTGGCGACATCGCCTATAAATTCATCATCGACATTTGTTTTCTCTCACAACTCACAATTCACATTTCACAAATCTAAATCTCTTTTCTCAAATCCAAATCTCATTTCCTCTTCTCTCTCTCAATCTCTCATCCTTTTCAAAAATTTCAAGTTTCAATTTTGTTTTCTGCTACTCTGCAAATGGTTGACAACTCTTGTTACAAAAGTAAAAATGTTGACTATTTTGCACTTCCTGACATTGGTGCTCCCTTTGTGCTTGAAGTATCAATGTTAGAAATTTTTGATTTATGTGGAATTAAAAATAAAGTTGGTAATATTACTTTTGATAATGCTACTAATAATATTTTAACTATTTCAATATTTAAAAGTAGAATAATTTCACCATTTGGTTTGATTTATTTCATCAAATATATATATCATATTATTAACCTTATTGTACAAGTTGGTGTTGCAAAAATAAAAATATATGTTGAAAATATTAGGGATGCCATAACCTTCATTACAAGTTCAGGTAGACGACAGGTAGAATTTGTTGTGATTCATATAACTTAGCACATAAAAAATTTTCTGTTGATGTCTAACATAAGTAATTTTTTTTATATTTAATGTTAGAAAGTTGTTTGCCATATAAAGAACCAATAAAAAATTATTATAATAGATATTTTTCTGATTACAACAAAAAATTAATAGATGATTTTAAAATTGTTGAATTTTTAAAACATTTTTATAATGCAACTGTTAAATTATCTGATGTTTATCAATCTACTTCTATTTTAGCATTACATTCTTTATATGAAATTTCTTTAGTTTTTAATAAATACGAAAATTTTGAATTTTTTTCACCACTAGTATATAAAATGAAAGAAATGTTTTTAAAATATTAGTAAGAAATTCCATTGTTATATATTTTGAGTGATTGCTTAGATCCTAGGTGTAAAATAAAATATGCTAGTAAGTTAATAAGAGGAATACAAAAATGTTTAGGTGTACATTTAAGATTAAATGCATATATAATAAAAGAAAATTTAAATAAAATGTTTGATTTATATGCAATAAAATATGGATAGTAACAATAGAACCCACTTCATCAATGCAACCATCAACATCATCATCACCTTGGACTTCTTGGAGTTATTTACAAAATCCTCAAGATGATGATAATTTTTCATCAACATCATATTCTTTAAATCCTACCATTTCAAGGCATGAATTAAACATTTTTAATAATACAAATCATCAATATTTATGGAATCAATTTCCTAATTTAAATGAATTTAATGTATTGGATTGGTGGAAAGGTAATAGTATGGTATTTCCTATATTATCATTAATGGCTAAAAATTTATTAATAATTTCAATGTCTTCAGTAGCTTGTGAATAGGTTTTCAACATTAGCGGAAGCATATTGATCACTAAAGATCTAGGTTAAAAGAAGATATATTGGAAGTATTAATGTGTGTACAAGATTGGGAGCTTGCTTGACATCGTCGGTAAGATCAAATAGATGATTGAATAGATGACTATAGTAAAATGTATATTTAAAATGTAAAATTTAATGAATGTAATTTTTTATTTTTTTCAAAATTGTAAATTGTCAAAATGTAATTATCAAATCATGTAAAAGTGAAAATTTATTTTAATGTAATTTTGTGTTGTAACAATCGTGAAAGGCCAAGCCCAAGCAAGGAAGACCGAAAAATCCAATCTAGAGAACCAGAAATTCCGAGCACAGCCCTAGGAAGATGGAAAGTCTGGTGTAGAAGGCTAGAATATCCTAATGCCCACAAGCTTGAGCAAAGGCAGAACAGAAAAGTCAATCCATAGAACCGAAAAGTCTGTGCTCACCTCCAGGAAGATGGAAAATCCAATTTAGGAGGTCGAAATATCCAAATGCCCTCAAGCTCAACGAAAGATCAACAATCAAGATGGAGAGGAGATGATCGGTGTATTCCAATGGCGTGGATGCTCCTGATCATGCCCAAGGCAGTGCCATTGCAGCTCTTCCACTCCTCCTCATCCTCCTCTCCCACCTTGAGTAGTCTCCCATCCACTAGCTCCTCTAGCGTCCTCGCCTCACCCAACACCCTCCTCACCTCCCCCAACACCCTCCTCACCTCCCCCAACACCCTCCTCACCAGCAGTGCATCTAGGTTCCTAAAGTCCATTGCCACCTTCCCCGTTAGCACCTCTAGCAGACCTCATCCCTATCTCTACCACCCTTTTGAGCTCTTCCTTGATGTAGGACTTGGGTCATCCTTCCCAAAAGACCAATCTGATAGGGGGAGAATCCCTCCTTGCTTTCAAGACACACCATGGGTTGTTCCCTCTAATGTGGGACTATTCATCTACATCATTCACCCCTTCTCACAATTAGATGACCTCAACTGGCGTTAGACCACTAGGCCTCGCTACCCTTCGAGCTTTATGGGTAGCACCCACCACTAGGATTCCCTACCCCTTGGGCTTTATGGGCAGTACCCAACTCACTACTACCAAGCCCCAACCCAGGCATCATTAATGATGTAGAAAAATAGTCCCACATCGAAGGGAATAACCCTTGGTGTGCCTTGAAAGGGAGAAGAGATTCCCCTTTTATCAAACCGATCTTTTGGGGAGGATAACCCAAGTCCTACATTAGGTGGTATTAGAGCCAAAACCTGGGTTGGGGCTCGATAGCAGTGAGCTAGGTGCTACCCATAAAGCCCAAGGGGGTAGGGAGGCCTAATAGTGGGTGCTGCCTGTAAAGCTCAAGGGGTAGAGAGGCCTATTGGTCTGATGTCAATCAAGGTCATCTAGTCATAGGAAGAGGTGAATGATGTAGACGAATAGTCCCACATTAGAGGGGACAATCCTTGTTGTACCTTGAAAGGGAGGAGGGATTCTCCCCCTACCAGACCAATCTTTTGGGGAGGATAACCCAAGTCCTGCATCACTCCCCCACGCATTCCCCCTCTGGTAGTCTCCCATCCACTAGCCCCTCCAACGTCCTCGCCTCCCCCACCACCCTAACTAGTAGCACATCTAGGTTCCTAAAGTCCACCACCACCTTCCCCGTTAGCACCTCCAACAGACCTCATCCCTATCTCTGCCACTCTTCTAAGCTCCTCCCCCATGCATTCCTGAAGTCCATTACCGCCTTCCTTGTTAGCACCACCACCTCAAGCTCGAAGCTATACACGTCTGCCATCGTCATCGCTGACATGACGAAAGACTCATCTAAGAGATGAGGAGCACGATGAAGATCCATCAAACAACACTCGCGCACAAGAAGAACTGGCCAAAATGGTTAGATATTCTGACCAAAAAAAAATTTAAAATCGTGCCAGGCCATTCGACCTGGCCTGAAATGGTCAACATGTGCCATTGACCGACACGAGCACGAAGGTGCCGAGCCCAAGGGCTGTGCCTGGGCCATGGTCTGACACATATGGGCTGTGCCAGCATGATACAAATTGTACCATGCTCGCCAAAGTTTCGATCCATGCCGACTCGACATAGCCCATTGACATGTATAACAAGCATGTATTTTCATATTTTTCCCTAATTTTGGTAAGAACAATAATAATGAATTTATTTCAATAAGATGAGCACAACTGGTCAAGAATTCAAGCACTCAAGCATTCAATCATGTAATTGATTATTTAGACAATGAGCATTTTTAGGGCATCAAGTAGATATGATCGAAACTAGGGCTTTAATATAGAAGATTGAACATGCATTGAATCAAAGGGTAGTAGGCTGAAACCTACCTGAAAACAATGGTGGAGGAGGAGTCATTGGAGGCTAAGGTCATCAGAGAAGTTGTGTGTAGGTCGTCGGAGGTTGGGTGCTCAAGCACGCAAGTGCTCTAATTCGAAAGTCTCAGGTTGGGGTGAAAACAAAGATGAGTTGGTGGTATTAGTTATTAACAACCTTAACAAACCTTATGTGGTAACTTCTGGTTGGTCCACGTAAGGTGATTTAGTTATTTTAATGTGCAACATGGCAAGAAGTTAAAGAAACTAAAGACTTTCAAAACCTGTGAAGGGCTTCAGAAGTTCCTAGCCACATAGATTCTGCAAGAGAAAGAATCACTAGGTTCGAGCCTAGGCACCCAAGTTCTGAACAAGAAACCACCCAAGTCAATTAAAGGAACAAGGTTTAGAAGTTCTGAACCAATGAGCCAAAATTTTGAGGTAGTCCTAAACAAAAAACAAAATGAAGATAGTGGCTGGCTAAGGATCATGTTCGGAAGTTCCAAACATAAACCCAAAGTTCTAAGTTAGTTGCAGAAGACAAGTCAACAGCGATTGGGTGATACATGACCTCAAAAGTTCTAGGATGAGGCTCAAACTTTCAAACAAGCTGACAAGGAAGTTGATGAGCGACTTACACTCAGAAGTTCTGAGCTCAAGGCCTGAACATCCAAACCCGTTAAGGATGGAAAGGAGTCGACAATTACAAGATAAATGAACTCGAAAGATCCAGACTGCTCTCCTAAGTTTCCAAACTGACCTGGGAAAAGTAAGAGATTGACGACCAAGGGAGAGGTGGGGTTGGATGTTCCGAATGAGATATCTAAACTTTCGAACCACCCAAGGGGAAGGAAGAAGCTGGCAACTAAAGCAAAGGTGAACTCGAAAGTTCTTAGTGGGGCCCATGAGCTTCCAAACTGGTGAAAGATGGGGAAAAGTTGGCGATTAAGAAAAAGATAGGCTTGAAAGTTCTGACTAGGGTGTTTGGACTTCCGAACTATCCAAGGAAGAAGAATGGTCAACAATTAAGGGCAATGTAGGCTCGAAAGTTCTGGACAAGGTGCCCAGACTTCTGAACCATGCAGGGAGGAAGAAGAACTAGCAGCTAAGGATAAGGTAGGCTCAAAAGTTTCGGACAAGGTGCTTGGACTTCTAAACCACCTAGGGAGGAAGAAGAGCTAGCGATAAGAGAAGGAATGAGCTTGAAAGTTCCGACCAAGGTGTTCGAACTTTCAAACCACAAAGAGAAGAATATGAGCTAGCGATAGGAGAAGGAATGAGCTCAGAAGTTTTGACCAAGGTGTTTGAACTTCCGAACCACAAAGAGAAGAAGATGAACTAGTGATAGGAGAAGGAATGAGCTCAGAAGTTTCAACCAAGGTGTCTAAACTTTCGAACCACAAAGAGAAGATGATGAGCTAGCGATAGGAGAAGAAATGAGCTCGGATATTCTGACTAAGTTTCCTGAACTTTCGAACCATAGAGAGAAGAAGATGAGCTAGCGATAGGAGAAGGAATAAGTTTGAATGTTCCAACTAAGGTGTTTGAACTTCTAAACCATAGAGAGAAGAAGATGAGCCAACAATAGGAGAAGGAATGAACTTGGAAGTTCCGACTAAGGTGTCTAAACTTTCGTACCACACAGAGAAGAAGAGCTAGCGATAGGAGAAGGAATGAACTCAGGAGAAAAACCCAATAGCCTTTGACACTCTAAAAGCCTATTAAACTCTCACCAAAATATAAAAAGAGTACAAATATCAACAAAACCCAAAACGGTATAATGAATTATATTTTGAATGATGTTTCGAAAGGTCCTGACTTAATAGGATAATAAAATCGTTATAACAATAAGACTGATTGTTGTAATGATTTCATAGAACACCGGCTCTATGATTCTCCACCAATGAAACACATAAAGAGGTTGTTCAAGACAATTTTAGTACTCTTTTTTAAATTATTATTATTGATTATGGAGGGTGCAGCCCCCTTTCACGCATTCCTCTCTGAGACGGAGGGTGCAGCCAGGTGAATGCTCTCTCGCGTGTGGATAGAAGGAGTTGTAGATGGCGGTTGTTCCTGCGTTCTTCGGCCATCCAGCTGAAGGTGACACCTTGGCTAGAGGCGTGGAGTTCGTGTGAGAGCCGGTGGCTGCTGCGGTGGAAGACGCACGTGGAGAAGAGGAGGTGACCGGTGGCTGCTCATCTTCCTACGTCCGTCAGCCATCAAGCATGAGGTGACAGCTCAAGCGTGAGGTGTGGAGGACGTGCAGAAGAAGCTGGCAGTTGCTGCTAGTGAGGACGTGCTAGAGCTTGGAGGCTTGGTCGTTTTTCCTTTGGGGCTTGAAGATTCGTTGGTGTTTAGCTCGGGTTGAAGAGTCCTACTCTAAGGTTTGCAAGGTTTTGAAACCTAGAGGGAATCATTTATCTCGTATTTAGTTGTTTATTATCCTTTGTATCAGTTTGAAATCAAGTTGTTTACCATTAGATTAGGTTATTTCTTTTAATTTTTTGTTGAGTTTGATTGTTTAGTTAATATCGGTGAGGATTAAACATTAGTGATTATCGTTTTATTTGAGTGAACTTATGTTGTAACAACTTCGCCCTTTAACAATGACGTATGACATTCCATTCTATTTATACATTCCATTTGATGAAATCTTCTAGAACTTACATGATTCGATCGAGGAAATCTGATTGTAGACATGTGTGGCATTATGAAATGAAATTTCATTTGAGTATTTTATGAAAATTGAGCGATTTACCGAATTTATTTTTAAGAAGGTTCACCTTGAGTGTTTTCATCGAAAATTCATTTCTCGTGGGATCGACTCGTATTTGCTGGTTTGTTATTGTGCACTGTGCTTTTGCGGTATTTAACTGTGGACTTTAAAAATCTACATCAAAAAATTGGCATCGTGGAATGGTTTTCTTTGGTGAACATTTAAATTAGAATTTTTTCTTTGATTTTTTTCGGTGTGTTGTTTTATGTTTTGTTTTTATTTTAATTTTTGTTGCATACTTTTAGTTTTTTTTGGGCCCTTGTTGTTTTGTTTTGTTTTGTGCAGTATTTCGTTTAGTTTGTTGATTGTTAGTTTGTTGATTGATCTTTATAGTTGGCCATAACTCCTACTGCATTGAATATACATTATTGCATATCATTCTTCTTGATAGAAATAGTTCATTTGAAGCATTCTTAACTTAATTTACATTTTGATATTGTTGCTGAAATTTTTATTTATGGATTCTCGAGAGTTCTATGAAATTACAATGAATTTTCAAAATTATTTGGCTGCCCCTAGATGTAGTGGATGTGATCATGTAGGGCATACTTTAGATGAGTGTCCATTTGTATGGCTTAGGGAGCATAGTGGTCATGCATCATCATCATCATCAAGTCATTTTATGCAAATGCCTTTTAGAAATAGGGAGAGTTTAGATGAGGCATCCTTAAACCTTTTCATGAATTATCAACCTAGTTATGAACCAAGTTATATGGGACATCCTTATGTTCAATCAAATTTTAGTGATCCTTTAGAGAGTGAAAGTCCATTAAGTCGTTTAGAGAAAGCCATAGAATTGGCTAAAGCTAGTGCAGTAAAATTGAGAGTGGATAATGCGAAGATAGAGAAGGAGAGATTAGAGATTGCAAGGTGGAGGGTGGAAGCTTGTTTAGGAATTGAAGTAGAAAATAGTGAGGTATTTGTCACCTTAAGATCAGGAAGAGAAGTTAATTTAGAACCTAAGTGTTGTGCTTCCACGAACAAAAGCCCTATGATTTTGGAAAAAATCGGGGCCCAAATCGAGGTCGAAATCACGGATTTGGGGAAGATGTTGTCGGCGGATTTCGTGCTTGAATTCGAATTTTCGAGTGGGAGAAGGTGTCGATTTGATCAATACATCCAAACACAAAGGATTTACGTGGTTCCCCTTCACTTTGGGTACTCCACGGATGGCTCTCTTGGTGGGTTTCACTATTTGAGGTGGTGGGTACAAGGAGAAGAAGCAAGGAAGAAAGCTTCTTTATTTCTCAATTTGGGCGAATTTGGGCTTTTATACTCAAGCCCCAAATTCCAACAATGCCCTTGACTACATCAAGTTACAAATCATAATCAAAAATACAAACAAGATGAAAGTCACATTCTTTTCAAATCTCCACCTTGACTTCCATCAAGCTCGACCTATAACAAATGAGAGCCATTATGACCCATAAGGGTCAGCAGTAACTGTAGACGTTGAGTAAGTCCAAGCAATGCTTGAACTTGCTCTCCACAACCCCTTTGGTAAACATATTAGCTAGGTTGTCTCGGGTGTTGATCTTCTTAATCTTTATCCTGTCTTCATTCCTGAGGAAGTGATACTTCACATCAATATGCTTTGTTCTATTATGAAAGACATTGTCCTTGGAGAGACAAATAGCACTGAGACTATTATAGTAGATGTCTGCTTTATCTGTGTGCCAACACAAATCTCCTAACAATCCTTTCATCTAGATTCCTTCCTTAGCAGCTTCTGTCAAAGCCACATATTCAGCCTTAGTAGTAGACAGCACTACAGTAGGCTGAAGAGTTGATTTCCAACTCACTATGGAACTTGCAAATGTGAAAACATAGCCTGACAAAAACCTTCTCTTATCAACATGCCTTGCAAAGTTAGAATCTGCATAACCTGCCAAAGTATAATTCTGATCTGCAGTATATAATAAACCAATGTCAGAAGTACCTTTCAAGTACCTGAATATGCTTTTCACAACTTTCTAATGTTCCCTACCCGGATTGGACATGAACCTGCTAACAACACTTAAAGGATATGCTAAATCAGGCCTGGTACAAACCATTGCATACATTAAGCTACCAACTGCCTGAGAGTAAGGAACTTTCTGTATATCTAATTTATCTGCTTTAGATTCAGGACACATAGCTGAGGATAATTTCAAATTCCTGTCATATGGCATGCCAATGGCTTTACAAGAAGCCATGCCAAATCTGTGAAGGATCTTTTCAACATACTTTTGTTGATTTAAAAATAGCTTACCAGAATTCCTATCACGCCTGATTTCCATCCCAATAATTCTGCTAGCTGGACCAAGATCCTTCATTTCAAATTCAGATTTTAATCTACCCTTCAACTCTTGAATAACATCAATATTCTTTGCAGCTATGAGAATATCGTCAACATACAAAAGCAGATAAATATGTGTGTTATCATCAAGAGTTCTAACATACACACATGAATCATAATAGCTACGCCTAAAACCAACTTTGGTAATGAATGCATCAAATCTCTTGTACCATTGTCGTGGTGACTGCTTAAGTCCATAAAGAGACTTATTCAACTTGCACACCTAATCATCTTTATTCTGTACCACGAAACCTGTTGGTTGCTCCATCCAGATATCTTCATCTAAATCACCATGCAGGAAGGCCGTCTTTACATCCAATTGTTCTAATTCAAGATTCTGTGCTGTAACAATAGACAAAAGCACTCTAATGGATGTATGACGTACAACAGGAGAAAATACCTCATTCTAATCAATTCCTTCTCGCTGTGAATAGCCTTTGACAACTAACCTTGCCTTGTGCTGCACCCGAGTGTTGCCTTGAGTCCAACTTTCTTCTTATAGACCCATTTGCAACCTACAATGTTCTTGTTCTTTGGACGTTTCACAAACTCCTAAGTTTTGTTTTTATGGAGGAATTGCAGTTCTTCCTCCATTGCAGTCATCCAAAGACCAGCATTAGAACATTTCAATGTAGCTTCATAAGTAGGTGGATCAACAGAATCCTCCACCTCTTCTGCTACCTGTAAGGCAAAAGCAACCAAATTTTCATAGCCATACCTAATAGGAGGTCTAATGTCCCTTCTAGGACGTTCTCTGCCAATGGTTCTTGGTGGTGATTGCTCCACCTCTTCCACCTCAACTGCATTTTCCTGAACACCTGATGAATTATCTTTTGGTTCAACTTGATCGGTATTACCAGGCTGCTGTGTATATAACTCCACCTATTCAGGAGTAGTATTCTCAACTTCTGGTGATGCTATTTCCAATTCTTCTATAGTCTGCAACAAAGCATTTTCATCAAAAGTGACATCATGACTGTATATCACTTTACTTGATGCAATGTCATAAATTCTGTATCCTTTCACTCCAGTACCATATCCAACAAATATGCCTTTCTTGGTTCAAGGCTCCAGCTTCCCATTGTTCACATGGTAGTAAGCTGGACATCTAAAAATCTTGAGCTTGGAGTAATTTGTAGACCTGTTCTTCCACAATTCAAATGGTATCTTACCATCTATAGCACTAGAAGGAGACCTGTTAACCAGAAAGGAAGTTGTGTTAACAGCCTCTGCCCAAAAGTTCTTGCTCAAACCTGCATTGGATAGCATGCACCTGGCCTTTTCAAGGAGTGTCCTATTCAATCTCTCTGCCACTCCATTCTGTTGAGGGGTATGTCTGACAGTATAATGTCTAGTAATTCCTGTATCTTTACAAAAATTGTTAAACTCTTGAGATCAAAACTCAAGACCATTATCTGTCCTCAAGTATTTAACCTTTCTATCAGTTTGGTTTTCTACTTGAGCTTTCCAATGCTTAAAACTTTCAAAAGCATCACTCTTATGTTTCAAGAAGAAAACCCAATTCATGCGAGAGTAGTCATCAATAATAGAAAGGAAATACCTTGATCCTCCATGAGAGGACTATCATGTAGGTCCCCAACAATCAGCATGTATATAGTCTAATACTCCCTTTCAACTGTGCTGACCTTTGCCAAAAGACACCCTTTTCTACTTGCCATATAAACAATGTTTGCACATATCAATGCAAACTACCTTGTGTCCTTCAAACCTACCCAGACTACTCAGTCTCTGCATCCCTTTCTGTCCCAAATGACCCATTCTTGAGTGCCATATAATAGACTGATGCTCCTGATCTGATGTAGCTGCTGCAGCTGAACCAGAAATAGGTGTGCCCTGTAAAATGTATAAGGGGCCAGATTTGACACCCTTCATTACAACCAATGAACCTTTCACAACACTAATCTTT
>JAMKPZ010000984.1:0-66154 GCA_024699675.1 Amphibolis antarctica | reverse complement strand
AGCACCCGCTTTTCGACAAGGTTCGGGAGTTGATGGCGGAGGCGAAGATCACGCCAGCGGACGTGGCGGAGACCTTGATACCCAAGAACAAGGTGGGGACAGGGGAGGAAGAAGCCACTGCATGCCTCCAGGACCTCATAGCAGCTCTCGAAGGGTACTCCAGGTCTGAACCCATCAAGGACGGCGACGACGACGACGTGGACGACGACGAAGAGGAGGAGGATCACGACACAGGAGGAGGAGGAGGACATGAGAAGAAACACGACACGAAAAAGGCCTGTGACGGAAAGGATGATGGGAGGAACGAAGATTGAAAGAGAAGGAATTAAAAAGAATCTAGTGGTGATGTTGCTGGGCTGCCAAACCAACTACTTCTTACCCGGACGACGAAGGAAAATTAATAAAGGTCGAGGCAAAGAGAAAGTAATGGATACAACCGATTAGAGGTGTCACTGTACGGGTTACCGAGAACAACACGCTGGTTCCGATGTACGCTTGCGCATTTTCTCCAGCCACTTGCTAAAATTAAAGGTGACATTACACTGCAGTCAAGTCAAGCAAGCAGATCCACACAAATTAGTTAATTAATCGGGATTTGGTACAAACGAAACAGGCTAGATTCTGGACACGAGAAATCGAATCGTTTTTGCTTACTTTGCGTCGATTCGGTCGGTGGACGTGTTAAATTTCCCTTTCGCGTTTCGTATGAGAATATTTTTTTCATTTAAAAGTTATTCTTAATGTCATAATAATATAGGTAACTTTTTGAGATAATTTTTTTATATTAAATTGATCATAATTAATATAAAAAAAATATATTAATATTAATATTATTTATTTAAATATTAAAAGATATACAAATATCACTTTTTTTTCAATTCTTTTCGAAAGTTGAGATACATCCCAAGCATTTATTTGGAGAAATTATAAGAAAGTTATTTCCAAATAATAAGACCATCGATCTGTTCGTGTGTACGTGTATATATATATACATATATATATGTATATACGTAAATATGGGTAATTAATAAAGGAGGACTAATTATATATAATATGTGCAAGATATAGATGGTTAAACTAATACACGATGGAATTAAAGATATGTGTAGGTGGTGTGAAAGTACGTGTACGTACAGAAATTAGATAATTCCAACACATGAAGCTCATGCGGTGCCAGTGTACATAAATATGTTCTAGAAGGACTTCATGCTGTAAAGTTAAACGTACGGGTGAAACTCAAACATAAGGTATTAGCAATAGCATAATATGTAAGGAGCAAGATCTTGATTACATGCCACTGTCGTCCGACGGGTCGGCATGATGATGGACGGATGTTCATATTAGAAATTCCTCACACAGTTTAAATTCAAATGAAGTTTTTCAACAATTCGTTAATCCAAATTTTATTCAGTATTCAGAATATAATTCATTACTTCAAAGTTATTTTTAAAAAAATTTAAAATATAATTTGTTATTTCGAATTAAGTTCCGAAATGAAAAATATAATCATTGAAAAAGTTTGACCAAGTCAAAATAACCGTTTAAACCTAATTAACCTATAAATAAAGCCATGATTAGAACTCAAAAGAACTTAATCTTTTAATACATGAATTATTGCATTCAAAGGCTTTCACAAAAAAAAATTTAGCACTTATTAATCATCTTTTGTGAATTTGCAAATGTTTTCTTGTGCTCAAACTTTTTTCTCAATTATCACTGAAAGCAGTTATACAATTATGAATTTGGTGTTGGTTGTTTTTCTTTGTAATTGGTTGGTTTGTTGAGTTTTTACCTAGAAACTCAAGTTTGTAGTTGGTTTAAGTATTCGACCATAAACATTTGAGTTGATTGAAGGATTTTACTTTAAATCCTTGGGTGTTAGTTGAGAGGTGCGACTTTAAACCCTTGTAATCAATTGATTTGGTATTGAATCCTAAACACCATTGTAATTGGTTCTCTATAGTATATTAGAGTTAGGTTCAAACTTAGATAGTTTGAAGTGGACGTAGCCTATTGGTAAACCACCTAAAAATCTTGGTGTTCATTCTATTTATAGTTTTTATTGTTCTTGATACTTGATTGATAGTGAACAATTTTTGATTAATTTTTAAAGATGCTATTCACCCCCTTCTAGCACATCGATCCGCACTTTCACTTTTATCTAAAACATCAAGGTTTACAGGCAATTTAAGCTCCTACCTAGGAGCAAATTAATTTTAGTTTTAATTTTTCCTTAAATTTGTGAATAGTTTAAGCTCATATCCAAAAGCGAGTTTCGATATATTTAAGATGTTTTAGATATTTTATGTATGTTGTAATGTAAAAAATTTGGAGTTTGTCAGCAATTTAATCTCCTACCTAGGAGTGTATTAATTTCAATTATAGGATCGAGATTACTTAAGAAGGGGAGGAATTAAGTGGTTTACCCTTTTTTTAATGAACAAGTGAGTTGAACGCTTAGTAAGTTTGAGAAAACCAAAATAAAAATGACATAGGAAATTTATAGTGGTTCTGCACACCTTTACTATCCCTTGAAGATTTTAGTTCACTCCACAACTTAATATCTACAACCTTAGTTCACATAGAATACAAACTTAAACAAAGCACTAACTCCATTAAGTTAACTCCTAACTCAATGAACTCCCATTAAGTTAACACCAAATACAACGAACCATCGTTGAGTTTGCCTCTAGAACACAACGAAGGCTCCTACCCTTTAGTGTTTTCTTCCATAATAACCCTCGTGGAATAAGTTCTCACAAACACTTAAGCACAAAGAAAAACTCAAGAGATTAAGTTCTAAATAAGAAAGCAAATCGTTTTTCTCAAATTGCAAATGCAACTCCATCAAATCTTCAAGATCTTCCCAATCACTCCAAAGATAGTCTTCACACTTTTAACTCTCAATGCATTGGATAATTGTGTGTATTTATTTTTTACACTTGATACAAATTGATATTTATACTGTAAATCCAATGACCTATTCTTCAATTATGTTCTCCATGATTTCCATTAATCACACATACTCCATGATCCTATAGAATAGGTATATACTTCATGATCCAGTAGAATAGATATATACTCCATGATCCTATAGAATAGTTATTTCTTGCAAGACACTTTCTCGTAATAACATTAAATAAATAATACATGAATAAGATCCGATAAATTAGTAAGACTTATTCAAAACAGTTATGTAATTTAGTGTTTGTGGAGTTAAGTCCTAACTTAATGAACTTACTCTATGGAATTAGAAAATATAACTCACATATTATAAATAACAAATAAGAAAAATTGTGAGGATAACTTAAGCACAACAGATTAACTCTATTAAGTTATGACTTGTCAATACATAGTCCTTCCAAGTGACATTCGTTAAATTATCACTTAACACAACGAACTTACTCCGTTGAATTAACACTTAACACAACAGATCCTCATTAAGTTACCGTGTAACACAACGGACCTCTATTGAGTTAATACTTAACCACTTTTCGTTGAGTAAATACTAAAGTAACTTATCTGATAACTTGTTATCTGTAAACTTAAATACAAATCAAAATTAACACATATTTTTCAAGAATTTAAAATAACAATGCTCATCAAAACATAAATAGACAATTAATAAAACATTATCCCTAACATCAATTTTATTTGTGTTTGCGGATAGTTTAAGCTCATATCCAGGAACATTTTAATTTATAAATAGTTTTAGCTCATATCCAAGAAAAATTGGTTTTAATTCTGATTTTATTTAAATTTGTGGATAGTTTAAACTCCTATCCAAGAGCGTTTTGTATTTTTCAGTTTTAAATGTTTTAGATTTTTTTTCTTATTATTTTCACCTAAAACATCTATGATTTGTAGACAGTTTAGGCTCCTGTCTAAAAGTGTTTCAATATGCGTATTTTAGTTTTTTTGTATATTTTTTAGTGCAAGTCTTGTAGGTTTGATTTGACATTAATTCATTTTAAGCTTCGACTTAGTATCATGCGAAGTGATGACTTTAGTTTGATTTAATTTGATTTCATTTGCTATGAAATCTAATTTAATGTGGAATTTCAAATATTTAGTTTGATTTAATTTAATTTGTTGTAAGTTTCAATTTAACATAAAACATTGTAAATTTCATTTAGATTAGTTTTATTTTTTTTATTTTTTTTGTTTAATTTTGATTTGAGTTTTAATATAATGTAAAACTTTCATATGTCAAATTAAGTTAATCCAGATGATTTTATTTTATTTTTTTAATTTTGATTTAAGCTTTGATTTAGTGTGAAACTTTAGGTTTGACTTAGTTTGATTTAGTTATTTTTTTAGTTACACCTAAGTTTTAATTTAACATGAAACTATTGTATTTTGATTTGACAAGCTTCAAGTTAGTACGAAGCTTATAAAATTTCGATTTTAATTTTAATTTACTATATTTTAAGTTTCAATATGATTTGAAACTACATTAATTTCAATTTATTTTTACATAATTTCCTTGAACTTATGCATTTTCAGTTTAATTTGGCATGAGTTTCATATGAGGTAAAATCCATACATTTTAATTTGAATTTTGTGTGTTCTAACTTAGATTAATTAGTCTCAATTTCGAGTTAGACTTAATCATATTTGTTTTAACATAATTTTAATTTAAGGTGAAACTTGATAATTTAATTTCAAACTTAATTTAATGAGCTTCAATTTAACATGAAGCTTTTCAATTTTGATTTCAATTTCATAAATTTCAATGACTATGAAACTTAACTTTAATTTTGATTTCTCAAATTTTAATTAATATGAAACTTTATATTTTCAACATTAATCTATTAAGTGAACTTAATAAATTTCACTTTCAAATTAATAAGTTTTAGTTTAATTTCGATTTCAACTTAATATGATTCAATGTGAAACTTTCTAATTTTTTTTTAATTTAATAAATTCTAATTTAACATGAAACTTAAAAATCTTATTTTTAATTTAATAAGTTTTAGTTGATGTGAAACTTTATAACATTAATTTTGACTTATTAAGTTTCAATTTAAGGTGAAATTTTATAAATTTTAATTAATGTCAAATTTTATGTTTAAATTAAATTTAATATAAGTTTCAATTTCATGTGAAACTTATAAACTTAATTTTTTTTTTAATTTTTTAAGTTAGGTTCTAATTTAATGTGAAATCTTATAAATTTTTAATTTAATATGAGAATTTAATAGATAAGTTTTAAATTTAAGTAAAATTTATCAAGTTATATCTTTTCATATTTTTGTTTCATGTATTTCTTTTTTTATATAAATTTCAATTTTATATGAAATCTATCACTATTTTTTTTTCTTTTATTATTAAATTTTAATTTAATGTGAATTGCCATGGATTTTCAAGTTAGTGTGAGAATTTATGTGATAATTTTTAATTTCTTTTTATAGTAAAACTTATCATATATATTTGTTATATTTTTCATATATGTTTTTATATGTATTTTTCCTATTTTCTTTCATTTCCTTTTTATCATTCTTATTAGCTCAGCCCGGCCCGGTTCTTCTTCTTCGCGGGGTGCCTGCGCTCTTCTCCTTGTCTGGCAGGCGATCGACGAGCGCACGATGTAGACGAGCGACGGAGCGAGTGGCGACCAACGAGATCCGACGAGAACAAGCAGTGGAAGACCGGCAACGACCGAGCGAAGATCTGTAGAGGCTTTTGAGCTGGCGACGCAAGGAGCGACATGCGCCGGGCTCCAACGAACGAGTAAGTTTTCTTTAATTTTTTTTTGAGTTGTTTTGATTCTTTTGGTTTTTTTTTGGTTGGCTCATTAGATCTAAGCTCCCTCTCCCCAATCTTTTGTTTTCCCTTTAGATCTAGGGTTTGCATCGTTTGTTTGTTTTTTGTTTAATTTGTTTGTTTTGTTGTTTCTTTTCTTTGCTCCTCCTATTTTAGGGTTTAATACCTGTCTGTGTGTTGTTTTATTTTGGTTTATATTTTTGTTTACTTGTTGCTGCTTCTGTTTTGCTGCATTGATCACTTGCTCCCGGCTCCTCTTTTTGCAGGTCGGAGCTTCGATCATGGTGTTAGCTGAATTTCAAGCGACGAGCGACGGAGGAAGACGACGGCAATGCGGATGTGCGAACCAGCGGTGCTGACGGAGACGACGCACACGACGAGCGCTACGATGGAGTTCTGTCCGAGATCGCCATCGGACGGCGGGAGTGTTTCGACGTAAGGATTCTAATTAATTTCCTTTTCCTTCTTTTCATACATCCGCTCCTTTGTCGGTAGCTAGGGTTTCCGGCGACGTTTGGTCGCCGATGGTTTATTTTTTTTAGATGTTTTCTCCCCTCTCCTCCTTCCCTTCCTCTTCCCAGACCGTCGGATGGGAGTTCGTCGTCTAACGAGTCTGCTCTATCCTCCTTCTCTTTTATTGTTTTGGCTCTCTGTGTCTATGATTCTACTGTCATTTTCTTTTTCAGTATTTTTGCCGGACAGCATTTCGGTTGGGCTGTTGGGTATGTGGGTAGTATCTTTCCGTCTCGGCCCTAAGGGGTCTCTACAGCAGTGGCCTTCATTAAGTTTTGATTTTCGTGCTAAGGTCTTTCTAACAATGGTGTGGTTAAGTTTTAGTTTTAGCCTTGAGATTTTCCTAATAATGGTTAAGTTGAACATTAATTTTTGTCCTGAGGTCTCCTTAACGGTGCCCTCTCCAAAAGTGGCATGGTTTAGTTTTAGGTGTCGTTTGTTTACTTCAATTTTAGTTATCTTTACTGTACACAATTAAAGTTACAGTTATTTTTAATAAATAATTAAATTCTATACCATAATTATAGTTAAAATCTAACTTTAACTACTATTCATGTAATTTTAACTGTATCACATAAAATGTTATTAATATATACAATTGAAGTTAAAATATTAATTTATCAAACAACGTAACTACACGTGTTATTTACATTTCTCTCAACTTTAATTACTATTCATTCTCGTTCATTTCAAAAATCGCATTCACAACTCCTCATTTCAACACAACAACTTCAACAACAACAAAATATTTCTTTTGATCTTCTGTCGCCCTTCCTTGCTGCATGTTGTCTGCTTGCACGTCGCATGCCGTCCGTGTCGTCGCAGCACGCCGTGCGTCGTTGCCGCACGCCGTCCGGCCTTCCTTGCACACGTCGTTCGCTACCGTCGTTCGCGCGTCGTCCATCGACGTGCGCATCCTCTCTTGAATCTCCCTCCAAACCCTCCTTCTCCACCTTCCTTGTCGATTTGTCGCCGCACGTCGTCCGCGTGCACGCGTCACTCCCGTCGCCTTTCCTTACTGTCGTTCGCATATCATCCACCCACACGTGCATTCCCTCGTGGATTTCCCTTTAAACCCTCCTTCTCCACCTCCCTTGTCGATTCATCGTCGCACGTTGTCTGCGCGCACACGTCGCTCCCGTCGCCTTTCTTTGCGTACGTTGTTTGCCACTACCGTTAGCACATCGTCCGCCTACGTGCGCAATCCCCTTGCAGATCTCCCTCCAAACCCTCCTCCACCATCACCCGACCAATATGTGAAAGAAGGGTAAAACGGTAAAAGAAGAAAGAGAAAAGAAATAGAAAAAGAAAAAAGGAAAAATTAAAATAATAAATAAATAAAAGAAAAAGTATAAAAAGTTTGTTTTTAATTATCTATAGAAAAAATATATAAATTTATTTACTTGTGATATTGTAATTTTAAAGTTTGTAGTTGTGATAATATTTTTTTAATAAAAGATGTAGTTGTTATTTATATATTTAGGTAAAGTTTTTAATTATAACAATGATAAATTATATTTTCTAATATATAATGTATCATTACATATTTATTTTATAACGAATGTCATACAAATTTAAATAATTTCAAAAATCGTAATTATTATTTGATTTAATTATATAATTTACTTTTTTTTATGTGTAAAACATTTTTAAAATAAATAGTACAAACAAGTGTGATTTAACTTAACTTAAAAAAAATTATTTTTAACAAAAATCTGCTAAATCGTTCGTCTGCCTTCGCTACGTCCACCTTCATTGTGTTTGCTTTCGTCGTGTTTGGAATCCTCATCTGTCATAGTTACACCTTTATAACCCTCATTTGCTATCGTTGCACCTCTAGAACCTTCGTCTTCCACCACCTCTACAAGGTTGCCTAGTGAGCTAAACTTTAATCAATTCCTCTACTTTGCAAAAGATAATTCGTTGAATTGAGTTTATTCTTTTCTAATTCATCGGAAATTCCTTTACCTTACACAGGATAATCCATTCAACTTAACTTTCTTTTTTCTCAATCACCGAAAATTCCTCTAACTCGTAGTGGATAATCCATTGAATTTAAATTTCTTTTTTCTTGTTCATCGAAAATTTCTCTACCTCGCAGCGGATATTCCATTAGACTTAATTTTCTTTTTTCTCATAACTTGAAATTCTACTATCTCATAGTAGATATTCTGTTAGACTTGGTTTTTATTTTTCTTGCTTAATGAATATTTCGTTGACTTGTATAGGATAATTTGTTAGACTTGATTTATTTTCTTCTTGTTCATTGGATATTATGTTGCCTCGTAGCGGATATTCTGGTTTCCCTTCTTTCTAGATTTCAATCCAACGGAAGTTTCGTCATCCAACGACGAAAATTTTGGTTCTGCGTATTGAACTTGTGCTATTTAGTTCATATGTTTACAGTTTCGTCTTTTTCTTCTTGTAGATGAATTTTTGAGACTATGAAATTGTGATTTACTAATAATTTTATCCAACAACTTTTTTGTGGATCAACTCGTACTTGTATAAGCTTAATACAATAGGCATCGTATACTTGTGATTTATAAATGTAAAATTTACATTTTGATGATTTAAAATAAAAACATTCAAAAGTATTACAAAATGGGTTGATTAAAATATTGATTTACAGTGAGTTTACTCACAATATGCCTCACAACAATCCCCTCCTCCATCGTTCTCAATGCTTTGGATCATCTAACAATTCAATATTTAATTTTAAATATTTGAATTAATTTGTTTAAGCTATTAACTATGTAGGTGAAATTTATATGAATTTTTTAAAAATTTTCTATACGTATACAAATAAGTAAAGTAAAAATATGGATTTTCTGAATTTTCCATTAGGTGCACAAATAGCCTTTTAAAATTTTCTTTTTTTAAATATCATTTTCCTTTTCCTTTTTATTTTCAAAATTTTCTTTTCTTTAATTTTCGCAACGCACAAACAAATTCTACGTGTAGTTTTTGTTTTTATGTTTGTAAAGTGTATTGGTCTAGACTGTAATGATTTAATTAAATTTTTTAGCCCATTTGTAAACACGGACTAGACTATAATTTTATTAGCCAGGTGCATGGGCAAGATAAATTGATTTACAACATCGTGTTTTCCCCATTTAAAGTATGATATTTCACATCTATCAACAAAGCTAAGTGCATCAACAGAATGCTTTGTCTATTTCAGCGGAATCGTAGTAACCAAATTTTCTTGGTCTTATTATCTACCCGTCAGCCAAGATCATTTGGTTAGGTTAGGTAGTAGTTGATGTAGCAAAAAATATGAGTCGTATTGGTTAAAGTAGTAGATAATGGCAGAGAGCAAGTAGAAGTTAGATTTTTTCTAAACAAAAGCCATATAAACAAAAACTTCTTAGAGTGTATTTATTTAAAAGGTAAAATTAGGTAACGTGAGGTTCATATTTTTAAAATATTATATAATTTATAATGTAAATATTTTGATATAATTTTTAATATAGAATGTTAAAATTATTTGATAAAAATTATTGTAATACATAGTAAAAAATGAAAATGTATAGTGATTACCTTATAAACAAATAGGGCCTTAGACAACAACAAAAAAAACATCTAGATCGAACCACCATTTGCAATTAGAGCATGGGAAGGTTGACATAAGGGGCATGAGTGGGAGAAAAAGGAGAGGAGCTAATTCTAGTTGATTTTCCCCACTTAACTTGCCTAACCTGAAGGAATAGTTGATGCTCGATTCCAACAATCGAAGAGGGGAAGACAAGCCTCAACACGTTCCAACAATCACAAAATGCTTCTCGTCAACTCTCCATTGTAACAAGTAAATACCTATATTGCCAAAAATGTGTGCCCATTGTTTTCAAAATTGGTATTTCTGTCTTTTACACTACTATCACAAGCATGCTAGGAGCATTTTATCATTTGTTTATTTATTGTTATCATGCTCCATTAGGTTTAATCATTTACTTTTGACTGTAAAAAACCTAATTTACGATAGTGTTTACCGTGCATAAGTTTTCATTTTTGCATCTTTTGGCCGTCACAAGAGCCCTTTTTTCCTATAGTGGGGAGACAACAATTGATCCACAAGGAAAAGGAGATAGTGAAGGTACAAGAGGCAACGAAGATGCAAGATGAACAATAGGTACATGAAAGGGCAAGAGGTGTCAAGTGATCTATGTGGAAGAGGAGATAAAGGGTAGACACATCTTTCTTTTGAATGGAGTAGTTCCTCGAGCAAGGAGCAATGTGTAAGCCGCTACTAATGTGAGGAAAAAAATAACTATGCTAGAGTGGCTATGCTTCGCAACAGAAGCAACTACAGTAGTTAGAGCAGGTGCATTTGTTTGCACTATAGAAATTGTTTCAACTTCATGCAAAAGGAAACCTCGGTTTGCCCTAAGGCTAAGACTTCTCCTTCCCCTTCACCTCAGGTTATCGAAGACCTCAATAGCTATCATGGTGATTCAACCAAAAAGAATTTGAAATATTCCTCTTTGTCTCCATCATATGGGACAATTAAATCAAGCTCCATCCTCCTATTTTTCCTACTCTCCTAGTGATGGATTTTGGCATAATTAGTGAAAAATTTAGTCGTCACTAATACCTCTTTTTCTTGTAATGGTTCTTGAGTAGTGAAAACTCTCTTTCAATTGGTTTCCCCCTTCTAAATTCACTCAAGTCTCCATTGATCTCTTTCTCCTTCAATTTCTTACTCTGAATGGATTAGTGATAAATTTAATGTTCATGGTGTTCGTAGCTTTGGGCCTAGTAAACATCTTGGGTATCATTTGTTTGCAGTCTTTTAGGCTAAAACTAGAATAGGAGTTTTACCGTAGTAGGAGTTCATTGAAGCTATTGTTAGGTAAAGTTGGAGTTGTGTTTATTTCAAATTTAAAGATATAACTATAACGTAGTGAAATTACTTTCAACTGCATGACATATTTACATTCAAAATTTATGACCCCTTGAATTTAATTACCAAATAATATAATTATTCCAATAACGTCATTTGATCATTTATAAATAATTTAATTAAGTGGCTAATTACTACACAACCAATTAAGGAACCAATTATTTCATGTCGTTCACTTCACAAATAATTACATTAGGAAATAATTAAGGAAATAAAATACAATTGTTCGTTAACAATTTCAAACAATTAATAGTTCATTCATATCCACTACAATAGACACTCTCTATGTGTAAAAGACTTCATTTGCATTTTGAACCATCGTATCTTTGTACTTAAGGTTCTATAGTAGTGAATAACTCTTTCATCGATTGTTTCTCAAATTTATACATTCCTATCATTCATAAGTCAAACCCTTCATCTATCTCATATTGACGCATAAGTGAGAACACATTTTGCTGTTACATTGCTAGAACTAACTACCTAGCCGTTACATTTTGGATTACCTGGGTTGAACTAACTAGCTTGCTATTGTGGAACTAACTAATATTTTGATAAAACATTGATCCATTTCTATAACAGCTAGCTAGTTCTATTTTATGGACTAACATTTTGATAAAATGTTGTTCCATTTCTATAATAGTTAGCGTAATATGCATAGCTTTTTGGGCAAATTGTTGATCTATTAAATTCACCCGAAAAACCCTGACTAAATGCAACTGTAAAAGAGACTTACGTTTTATTTGAACATTGGTTTGCTTTCCTAACAACTAGGTTCTTTCAAGGATAACTAGAAACATAAAGAGACGTTCTACCCAGGTAATCCAAAATTCCCTACACTACAAGAAAAAGCACCTTTTGTGATGGCCAAATCTGTCACAAAAGGTCAAAAAATTCATCACAAAAAGGACTTCCCATCCATCACTAAATAATGTGTTGCAAAATTGAATTTGTAACTGATACAAGTTTTAGTAACGGATGTAAATCCATCACTAAAAAGTTAAAAAAATGATTGCCAATTCATAAATAGTGACAAACCAATCCATTATTAATTGGATTTAGTGACCGATTAGTTTGTCACTAATTGCATTTTGTGACGGATTAGTCCATCACTAATTGTATTTTGTGACAAATTTTACCTTCATATTTTAGTATATAATCCATCACAAATACTTAATCTTGCCATCACATTTTAATAAATAATCTATCACAAATACTAATTTGTGATGAATTTTAACGTCACATTTTAGTACCATGATGTTTTAATTAAAAAGAAAACATAAAAAAAATTCTAAAACATCCAAGGTAAAAATACAAAATACTCTTAAATACAAGTCTAAACTACTTAACAAATTGTGTAATCAACTAAACAACTTGCTTAAGAGCTAGAGCCTAAGTTGCTCATGACAGTGGCACTTCTCGGTAAGAGCTTAAATTACTTTAAATATTGAATTGCATCAACTCCTTGGAAAAGAAATTCATACTTCTCATTTGCAATGTCAAAGAGAAGAGAAGTAGACTATTATTTTGTGAAAGGCTTTATTAATCTTATATAACTCTGTATTTATACTTCTTTATATATACTATATATACTTAAATGTAATGACACGATACAAATGAAACAATCTTCTTCTAAGAAGTTATAAAGTACAGAGTTAGTTACTAACTATCGAAAGATCTCAGACATAATCAAAATATATGATCCTTAACTTATATTTTTTTTAATAGATAAATTATTGTATTAAAAAAATCTTACGCCGACAACGAAACAATCATAATTAATAGTGAATAAGAAATCTGTCATCTCGAAAAAATTATATCTTTGAATTTCTTAAATAGAAATAAGAAAATAATATATCAAGGGTCTGTGTCTTTAAAAGTAATACAAAATAATAAAAATAGTAAAAAAATTAATTTATTATTTTAAATATTATATATATATTTATACCTTTTAAAAATAAATTAAAACTCAAGAAAAGTATTACGAGGAAGAAAACAAAAAGGATGCGTGGGTAGAGGAGATGTTGAATTTCTACGATATCTTTGCTTTACAACGATGAAAATCCAAAAGACTTTTCTTTCCTGAGCACAAATAATAAAAATTCTTGTTTTTATTTTATTCCGCAAGCGCAGAACCGCCCCGGGAAGATCGCATGAAACGGCGACGTTGACCTGAATAGATGACAACATGTGTTTAGCCGTTTGGGTGAGATAGGAGTAAATTTTATAATTTTTTAGAAATTAGATAATTTATAATAAAAAGTGAATTTTTTTTTAAAAAAAGTTATAATAAATAATAAATTAAATATGTAAAAAAATAAATAATATTTATTATAATAATATGATGATAATATATATTTTTTTTAAAAAAAAATAATAAATAAAATATATAATAAAAAATATTATAAAATATACAGTAACTTAATTTCCAAGGCATATATATATATGTGTGTGTGCCGGTTCTCTCTCCCTGATCACATCGAGCAGACCTGCCAGATCACGATGGAGGAAGGATGGTTTACGAGGATGGGTTCCGGCATCGCCAGCCTCGTGTTCCTCTGGGCGGTGATCTCCAAGTACTTCCCCGTTGATGCCCATCTCGAAGACCTGCTCTCGCGCTACAGCAGGAGACTCGCCCGCCTCGTCTACCCTTACATCCAGATCAAGTTCCAGGAGTACAAGGGGGAACGGCTGACGCGGAGCGAAGCGTACACCGACATCGAGAACTATCTCGCCAACACGTGCTCCAGGATGGCCAGCAGGCTCAGGGGCGAGATGGTCAAGGATGGGAGCAGGCTGGAACTCACCATAGACGACTACGAGGATGTGGTCGACACCTTCCGCGGCGCCACGTTTTGGTGGTCCTCCAAAGCCACCACTTCGACGGCCATTTCCTTCTCCATATACCCCATTCCCGACGAGAGGAGGTGGGTACGGAGGAATATGATCGATCAATCAGTGAGGTGAGCCGAGTAAGAAGCTGACCATGGGAATTTCTTAATTCGTTGGGTATACGTAGGTACTACCAGCTTACGTTCGACCGGAAGCACCAGAATCTCCGGGAGGCGTACCTCGAGCATGTCGTCCAGGAAGGCAGGGCCACCAGAGTGAAGAAGAGGCAGAGGAAGCTGTACACCAACAACTCCAACAAAGAATACGGGTTCAAGACGAGGATGTGGATCCATGTGCCTTTCGAGCATCCGGCGACGTTCGACACGGTGGCCATGGACCCCGTCAGGAAGCAGGCTATCTTGCAGGACTTGACCAGGTTCTCCCAGAGCAGGGACTACTATGCACGAATCGGCAAGGCCTGGAAGAGAGGGTGATTACCGATTGATTGAGAACCCCCAACTTAATTAATTGATTAAATTAACCACCCCTACCTCCCACCAAATTAGCTAGTCCATCGATTTAGCCACATACACTGTTGTTGGTTCCATGTACAGATACCTGCTCTACGGACCGCCTGGAACCGGGAAGTCATCCCTGGTGGCGGCCATGGCCAACCTGCTCGACTACGACGTGTACGACCTCGAGCTCACCGCCGTGAAAGACAACACCATGCTCAGGAAACTTCTCATCGAAACGGAGAAGAAGTCCATCATCGTCGTCGAAGACGTTGACTGCTCGCTCGACCTGACCGGCACGCGGAAGAAGAAGAAGAAGCAGCAGAAGGAAGGCGGTGGTGGGGACGAGACGGTACACGGCCCACGAGGCAGGATGGGTGAAGATAGCAAGGAGGATAGCAAGGTGACCTTGTCGGGCCTGCTCAACTTCATCGACGGGCTCTGGTCGGCGTCTGGCGGCGAGAGGCTTATCGTGTTCACCACCAACCACGTGGAGAAGCTGGACCCTGCACTGATAAGGAGAGGGCGGATGGACATGCACATCGAGCTTTCCTATTGCCAGTTCGAGGCCTTCAAAGTATGCCTAATTAATTAAATCACGCACTTTCTGCATGATGAGATTATTTTCTTATTGATTGCTACATTAATTACATCTTCTACTTCTACTCCTTGATTTGGAGATTAATTAATTGTTCCATAGATATATGTGTGTGTGTGCTTAGGTCATTGATTAATTTGTGCAGGTTTTTTTACAAGTTTTAATAAGAAATCCTGATATTAATGATAATTTATGCAGGTTCTTGCGTGGAACTACCTGCGGATTAAGGAGCACCCGCTTTTCGACAAGGTTCGGGAGTTGATGGCGGAGGCGAAGATCACGCCAGCGGACGTGGCGGAGACCTTGATACCCAAGAACAAGGTGGGGGCAGGGGAGGAAGAAGCCACTGCATGCCTCCAGGACCTCATAGCAGCTCTCGAAGGGTACTCCAGGTCTGAACCCATCAGGGACGGCGACGACGACGACGTGGATGACGATGAAGAGGAGGAGGATCACGACACAGGAGGAGGAGGAGGACATGAGAAGTAACACGACACGAAAAAGGCCTGTGACGGAAAGGATGATGGGAGGAACGAAGATTGAAAGAGAAGGAATTAAAAAGAATCTAGTGGTGATGTTGCTGGGCTGCCAAACCAACTACTTCTTACCCGGACGACGAAGGAAAATTAATAAAGGTCGAGGCAAAGAGAAAGTAATGGATACAACGGATTAGAGGTGTCACTGTACGGGTTACCGAGAACAACACGCTGGTTCCAATGTACGCTTGCGCATTTTCTCCAGCCACTTGCTAAAATTGAAGGTGACATTACACTGCAGTCAAGTCAAGCAAGCAGATCCACACAAATTAGTTAATTAATCGGGATTTGGTACAAACGAAACAGGCTAGACGTGTTTAATCCACTCTAGACTCTGGACACGAGAAATCGAATCGTTTTTGCTTACTTTGCGTCGATTCGGTCGGTGGACGAGTTAAATTTCCCTTTCGCGTTTCGTATGAGAATATTTTTTTTCATTTAAAAGTTATTCTTAATGTCATTGGGTTAATTTTTGAGATAATTTTTTTATATTAAATTGATCATAATTAATATTAAAAAAATATAATTTTAATATTAACATTATTTATTTAAATATTAAAAGATATACAAATATCACTTTTTGTTTCAATTCTTTTCGAAAGTGCCAAGCATTTATTTGGAGAAATTATAAGAAAGTTATTTCCAAATAATAAGACCATCGATCTGTTCGTGTGTACGTGTATATATATATACATATATATGTATATACATATATACGGGTAATTAATAAAGGAGGACTAATTATATATAATATGTGCAAGATATAGATGGTTAAACTAATACACGATGGAATTAAAGATATGTGTAGGTGGTGTGAAAGTACATGTACGTACAGAAATTAGATAATTCCAACACATGAAGCTCATGCGGTGCCAGTGTACATAAATATGTTCTAGAAGGACTTCATGCTGTAAAGTTAAACGTACGGGTGAAACTCAAACATAAGGTATTAGCAATAGCATAATATGTAAGGAGCAAGATCTTGATTACATGCCACTGTTGTCCGACGGGTCGGCATGATGCTGGACGGATGATTCAGGCGGAAGGTGACCGTCGTCCTGGAGGCTCTTGACCGTCTCATAGAGAACCTTCTTCACCGGCGTGAAGCTCAGCCCCATGCCCTTGAGCTTCCCGTTCGACAGCTTGTAGGGCTTCACCCATGGGTTCGCCTCGTCCTTGCACCTGGACATGCAAGAAGTTTAAAAAACGTGGGATGTGGAGGAACAGTGTTGAAGCATCTCGATTAATTAATTAATTAATTAAACCATCAGACCAACAACATATATGATCAAATTAATCTTGTGTAAACAACGTACATATATTTCTGCTGCATATATTAATTATAATTACAAGAAAATAGACTTTTAGTAATGAATTTATTCATCACCAAATATCCCAAAATTTGTCACTAAATTCTGATCATTTGTCACTGTATAAAGGACCACAATAGGAATTTAGTGACAAATTTAGTGAATAATTAATCATATTTATCACGTGAGTTTCCAGTTATTTACCAGTTGCATGCATCAATTGGCTGACCGTGAAGTGGGTGTGCTTGCAAACATTAATTGTATTAATTTATACATGTTCTCCATCAACGCCAAAATTGATAATTAAATCTTTTAATTTACACCCGCAAGATTAAATTTTGTCCCATTATTTTTATTTCTACATAAATTAATCGTGAAATTTGAAAGAAACTATTTTCCTATGCTCGATCTCCACACATATATGTACAAATTTAGAATGAAAATAGACATATTTTCAGTTTAATGTAAAGAAAAATGTGCTTAAAAATACAGTGCTTGTATCTATTTTTCACTAAAAAGATCCCTTCAAATGTTCAATTTTTTTTCCCCACCGAAAAGTGTACGTTCGTGTACTTGAAAAGAAAAAGAAAAATATTTTCTTTTTTAATTTCTACACAAGCGAAAACGTTATATGTTTAAATCAAATTAAGGAAAAATAAACAGTGCATGTAAAAGTAATTTAAGTATATATGGTACTGATATTTAAAACGTAATATTTTTATATTCTACCCTCTTTTTAATTTCTTCTATTTTCTGTTTTTTTAATGACCATATATAATCCACTCTTGTTTGCATTTTAACCCCAAAACTTTACGAAATTATTTCCAACATCTTTTTGCAAATTTTCCTTTATTAATAAAATCTGGTCCATTCGATTAATATATCTCGATCGTTTCTTTTTTTATTCGACATGTATGTACGTACCGAGTGGGGATGGGGTACCGTGGAAAGAGCGTCCGGAGGATCTCGACGACCTCTCCTCGATGGAGCGTGCTCTCGGCGCAGATGTAGCGGCCGGAGGCGGCGGGACTCTCGTAAACGGCGACGTGAGCCCTGGCCACGTCCTGCACGTGGACGTAGGCCTGGACGGAGTTGGCGTAGGTCTTGACGGCGCCGTTGAGGTACTTGAGGATGTGGATGGTGCTGGCGTTCAGCGTGGGCTGGAGGAGCGGTCCGATCACCAGCACGGGGTTCACCACGACCAGGTCCAGCCCCTTCTCCCTCGCCGCCTCCCACGCCACTAGCTCCGCCACCGTCTTCCCGTAGCAGTACCTGTTCAAAAACTTTTAATTAGAAACAGTACATATACATCTAGCTACTAGAGTCACACATCTCATCTTCGTTCTTTCGATGTATGGTGTTTACATATATATATATATATACATACGTACGTATTATAAGATTAATTATACCAGTTCCCACTATTCTTGCAGTACTCTAGGTCACTCCAGCATGATTCGTCTACTTCACGCTCTGGGTTTCTGTTGGGGTCCATGTACACGGCTCCGATGGAGGAGGTGAACACGGCGCGGTGAACGCCCACCTTCCCCGCCGCCATTATGACATTCTTCGTGCCCTGGATTGCCGGTTCCAGCATACTCTCCTACGGCCACAAGCAGTGATCAAATTATACATGTGTACGAGTCAGTCTATGTACAAGCTAGTAATCGAAACATATTGAAAAAAATAGTCACACATCGAAAATACTATAATAATTGGTTCTAATAAGGTAAAATTCACGTGATGAACAAGGAATTGGCTGTGATGGGGTGCACGTGCATGCAGCTGGAGGCTCACCTGGTCATCTGTAACTGGGGAAGCGGTGTGGAAGACACCACGGCAGCCGACCATTGCACGACAGAGGCTGTCCGGATCGAGGAGGTCGGCTTTGCAAAGGAGGAGCCTCTCCTTCGCTCCTTCCAGCTCTTTCAAATGCCCGTTCTTTGGATCCTCTTGTGAATGATATATATACATACATATATGTTAATTAAAACAATTTGCATGGTTAATTATAAACATATGTACGTTAGAATCGACGGTCGATCAGTGCAAGAAGTGGAAGGGAACTATGAAAATATGGAGTTAACATATTCAGAGAGTACGCACGTACCTGGATTTCTGACCGTTCCCTTGACGGTGTAGCCTTTCTCGAGGAGGAGCTTCACCAGCCATGAGGCGATGAAACCACCGGCGCCGGTGACGCAGACCGCTTGGCTACCCACGACAGCGCAGCCGTTCGTTTCCACCGGCATCATCGATCTGATCTTCTCTGCAGCACCAATATATCTCACGTCGATCGAGGAGGCCGGCCGGTACGGTGGTGGAGACCTAGCTAGCTACCGATCGATGAGTGGATGGTTTGGGACGATGGATCGATGCTGCTCGCCGTGGTCTTCTTATGGTAGGAGAGTTGTTGAAGTATATGGAGCGATCGATTGGGGGTGTCCGGTGACGCCAAAAATGAATCCATATATGTATGGTTAATTACAAATTTGTGCGCATATCGTTCGTCAATTTGATTAAAAATGACAAAAATGAAACTAACCATGTTGACCATGTCTCTACTCGACTGGTAGCAGGAGGGCTTCATTAATTCATCACTAAGGCTGCAGAGTTTTAACTGTATTTAGCGTGTATTGTGATGATATATGGTGAAAAAGTGAATAATAAGTTATATGATAAAATTTTTATATAAAAATGTATATAATAATACTGTTATATAGAAATTCAGTGAAAAATCTCTTTACCAAATAGACCCTAATTTGCAATAAGCAAGATGGAAAATGTTAGATGAAGCTAGGTTGGTGGGAGTAGAGACGCAAGTGGTTGGGAAAGAATGTCCTTTGTAAATAAACATAAAAGCATAAATGATTGTCAGCAACCAGGATTGATTGTATGTCATCGCATAGATATCTATAATTAATGTATTTTAAAAAGCTGGATTAATTAGGTGGGACGATCAGAAGTCTTTTCTGCCATGGGTTGGTGCGACAATATATATACAGCGGATATGTATATCATCATCCATCACAAACACGCGCACGGCAAAATATGTGCGCAAAAGACTTTCTTGTCACAACATGTATGAAAAATGGTGCCCTCGGTTTCAACCTAGTCAATGGAATCATTTGGTCTTCTTCACGTTCACATTGCTTTCTAGATAGGTATGCCATATTTAATACCAAAATTCCAATTCTAATGAGAATTATGACGATGGTTAATTATTCGCGAATATATTCTTGAAACCCTAGATTAATTAATTAATTACACACGGACTAATATTTTCCAAGGTAGCAAAAGTACGTAATTAAGATGATGTATTGCAGTAATTAATAATGATTGTGTTTTTGTGATTTTCACATTTAGAATCCTAGAAAGGACTGCAAATATTTGTTCTCACGGATCAATTTCATATTCACATACGTGAGGATTGATTAATTATTTCATACGAAGGCATGTGTTACTCTTGATGATACCCATAGTCTACATTAATTAACATTACCTATATATAAATGCTCAACCAAAATCCTATGACATATTATAGTATCTTTAAAAATGGTATATATATAGTGTGTTTTCTTTTTTACATTTTTTTGGAATGGAAACCCTAAATGATGTTGCCCTTAATTTAGACAAGTCAATTAGGTCATGTTGATCGATGGAGGTGAAGATGTCGATGAGATGGGAGCTCCGACGCATGGTGAAGAAGGAGAAGAGCAATATTCATTCTTGTTTTTGATGCACCTTTCTCTCTTGCTCTTCCTCTCTATTTATAGGAGAAACCTTCACCATCCCTTTGCTCTCTCATCTTCCTTTTCTCCCCCCATTACATTTTCGATCATCAATGTCGAAAACAGTTGTCCATTATTATACTATTTATGTACTTTTATTTCATCCATCAATAAGAATGATTATGGTCTTTAATGACCATTTACTAACATCTCTTACTTCATCATAAAGACCATACATAAAATTTCATGCATACAAATGTTAACTTCCACTCCCATAATGGAGCGTGCAATTCTCATTTTCCACTCCTACTATTCGTGGAGCGTACAATTCCATTCTCATTATTTATGAGAATATTCTTTATTTCCATCATCCATGGAAATGTTCCTTAACCTCATCAAGTTTATAAACTTGATAAATTTTTCTGTTGGAATTCCTTTTGTCAAAGGATCAGCAATCATATCATCCATGGATATGTAAGTTAATTTTATTTCTCCCTTTCCAACAATATCATGAATATAATGATAATATATATTTATATGCTGTCATCTTGAAATATTTGCACCACTTTGAATCAAATTAATTACCGCTTGATTATCACAAAACATTTCTATTGGACCATTGATCAGACCAAGACTTAAATCATTCAAAAATCTCTTGATCCAAACAGCATGTGATGTAGTTGTACAATAGGCACACACCCTTGCTTCCTACTACCTCAAAATGCAGCTACACTTTCAAAGATGAATACATGTCCCGAAGTGGACTTTCCATGCATCATCTTTTCACTTCCTAAATCTACATTTGTATAACCAAGCATTTCCAATTCATCTGCTTGATATGTAAGCTTATGGTGCAATATTCCTTTTAAATATTTCATTATTCTTTTTACAACTTCCCAATGTTTTATTCTGAGGTTACTTTGATATCTACTACAAGACTAACACAACATAACGTACATCAAACTTCCAACCACTTCAATATAAGGTACTCTTAAAAGTTCTTTCCCCTTTCCAAGACATAGGGACCTTTTCAGTACCGTACATAGATATTTTTCCTAACTTATACTCAATATTCTAAACTTTCGATCTCTAAGAATCTAAATTCCAAGAACATAGGATGCTTCCCTCATGTCCTTCATCTCAAACTTTAAGCTAAGTTCCTTTTTTTTTTATTTAACATGTTAGTATCATTTCCAACAAGTAAAATATCATCCACATATAAGGATAATATAACAAACTTGCTCCCACTTTTCCTAACATATACACGGTAATCTAACCTATTTGAAACAAATTTCATTCTAACAATTGTATCATGAAAATTGTGATGTCATTGTCTATATGCTTGTTTCAAACCATATATTGACCTATTTAATCTACACACTTTGTCCTCATCTCCTTCCACCTGAAATCCCTCTGACATGTAAATTTCTTCCTATAAATCACCATCTAGAAATGCAGTTTTTACATCTATTTGATATAATTCCAAGTATAAATGTGCAACAATAGCCAATATAATTCTTACTAATGCAAACTTAGCCACTGAAGAATAAGTTTCCTGATAATCAATTTTTTATTTTTATTTAAAACCTTTAGTAACTAGCCATGCCTTATATTTGTCAATAGACACATCAGCCTTTAATTTTTTCCAGAATATCCATTTGCATCTTACAACTTTCCTTCCTTCAAGTAAATCACACAATTCCCATACCTAATTCCTTTTCATGAAATTAATCTCATCTTTCATGGCTCTAAGGCATAAATCTTTTTCCTGAGATTCCATAACATCTCTATATGAGATGGGTTCCATGTGATTTTCCATCCATGTAGGCTGATATCTCATTCTTTTGTTGCTAACAGGTATTTTCAGTTCATTTCCATTTTGAATTTGTTCATCTCTATTCATAGGCCTATCTTGATTTTCACTTGCAATTTCCATTGGTTCGGTTACATTTTCTATATTCTCTTTCCCTTCAATCACAAGATCTTGTTCCAGGATATCATTGATATAGTCATCATAACTACAACTAATGGTTCCATTTTATTTTCCTTTTCTTCTTTTTCATTTACATTTTCAAGAAAAGTTGCATCCCTATATTCAATGATTCTTTTTTCTTTATGGAAAAATCTATAACCAAAAGAATTTTCACAATAGCCTATAAATCTACATTTTAATGTTCTAGAATCCAACTTATCCCTTAAATGTCCAAGAATAAGTACATAGGTTATAGAACCTCATTTCCTCAAATAATGTAAATTAAGCTTTACACCGGTTCACAATTCATAAGATGTGCTAGGTACATATTTAGTAGTTATTCTTTTTAACACATGATTTGCAAAGCCTCTCCCCAAAAACTTTTAGAGGGTCCTAAGTGTACAAGCATACATCTAACAAAATTCATCAAAGTTCTATTTTTCCTTTCTGTCATACCATTCTATTGTGGCGTATAAGGCATTATAGTTTTCATTTTAATTACATGAATTTCAAAAAATAGTTCAAATTCCTTAGAATTATATTCCCCACCTTTATCTAACCTCAACACCTTAATATTCCTTCCAAGTTATTTTTCTACTTTTAGTTTATATTTATTAAAACAAGTTAATACCTCACTTTTATGAGATATTAAACAAATATAAGCATATCTAGAAAAATCATCTATAAATGTCACAAAATATTCCTTGTGATCATATGTTCTAACACTTAGTGGACCTCACACATCAAAATGAATTAGGCCCAATAATTCATTTGATCTATGTCTTATTCCAAAAGGTTTCTTAGTCATTTTTCCAACTAAGCAATGTTGACACTTATCAAATTCCATGTCATCAATGTGAGGCAACATGTTCATTTTTATCATTTGATTCAATTTAGATTTATTAACATGCACCAATCTCAAATGTCACATTTCACATTCAGATAAGAAATACACAATATAACCAGAAGCCACATCAATATTATTCATTTCATTGTCTTTTACAAATAAGTGAAACAAGTCATGTTCTAGTACATATGTACCAATAGCAACGACTTTCCTATCTTTTCCAATGGACACTCGTTTATTGTAGAAATGAACTTCTAGGCCATTTTTCACGAGACAACCCACAAAGATAAGATTCCACCTCATGCCAAGTGCACAAAGGACATCCTTGAGTATCATAACATTGTCTCCCAAATTCAATCGATAGGTGCCTATACCTTCCACATCTAAATAGGTGTTGTTCCCATGTAGATGCGTTGTTCCCCAGGGCCAAATTCCTTAAAGGATTCTAGCCCCGTTTTGGTTTTTGAAATGTGCCTAGTGGCACCAAAATCCACCCATCAATCATTGAAATTTGGAACGACAATGTTATTATATTCAACCACACCAAAAAATACTCTCTTATTTTGTTCTAAGGTTTTTCCATCCTTATTTGGACAATTAGCCCTATAATGACCAAATTGGCCACATGCATGGCAAGAACCTTATGTCTTTTTTCTCTATTGTTGATTTGACCTGTTATTATTTTGTCCATATTTCCTCTTTTGATTTTTTTCAAATCTTGGCTTTTGAAATGCAGCATTCGCCTCTTCCAGATTGGTTTCAAAACATTTTCAGCTAGTCAAGATTTCTTGTTCAGTTCCCAACCTAACTTGTAATTCAATAAGTTGAATTGGGGTAGACCTTAGAGATGTGGTCATCATGTCAAAAGTATGTGGCAAACTATTTAATATTATTACTATCAGCAATTTTTTAGGTATGAGTGTTCCTGCAATAACTAAATCATTTGCCATTACTATCATATTATTGACATGTTCTACTACATTTTGTTCCTCTTGCATTTTATAAGAGTTGTACTTTTGAAAAAGAAGTTGAGTTGTCATTTCTATTGTCTTATCATACTTCTCTTTCAAAGTTTTTCACAAAGTGTAAGTAGCAGTGTAAATTTCAAAACATTTTATTAGGTTATCCTCCATAAACATGAACATAAGACTTTTTGCTTTTTTATCTTCAATTTTCCATTTTTCTACTTTTCTTATTTCTACTTCAGAAGTGTTATTTTCAATTTCTAGAATATTAGCCTCAATGACATGTTCCAAATTGTCAAATTCTCGTGCATGTTTTATTTTCCTATGTCACATCTCATAATTCACCATATTTAGCTTCTCAATTCTAGCCAATTCAATTGAAATCAATTTGTTAACCATTTTTCAAATCTACACCGAAGATCAAAAAAAAGGGGGTGAACGGAGGAGGTGAATGCGTGAAGGCAAAGGTGGCAACCAAATGCGTGGGCAAAAGGCGAATGTGTGGATGGCATTGTACGTGGGGCAAACAACACTCGAATGACTGCAACGCGAGCAGGTAGAGGCATGTGGGAGCGAGCGGTGACCATGCGACCGAACAGTTGCATGGCAGGGAGAGCGCGCATGCGGACGATCGCAGTAGGCGTGCAGAGGAGGCACAACAGGAGCGATGTTCAAGGAGAAGACTCTCAGGGAAGAGTGTGTGGCATGAGTGGCAACATCGATGACACAACGACAAGGGGCAATTGTGGTCGGCGATCATGTGCAGGGACCCAACGACTTTGATGACACACACAAGTGACAAAGGTCAACACATGCAAGGAAGGGTGACAAGATTGATGTACAAGTGAGTGGATCTATGGCGGTGGAAAGGGGCTTCTGCAAGATGGCTTTTTACGTTCAAGCAAGGTGGATTTGTGACTCTAATACCACTGTTGATCGATGGAGGTGAAGATGTCGATGAGATGGAGACTCCGATGCATGGTGAAGAAGGAGAAGAGTAAAGTTCATTCTTGTTTTTGATGTACCTTTCTCCCTTCTTCTCCCCTTCTGTTTATAGGAGAGACCTTCACCACCCCTCCACTTCCTTTTCTCTCCAATGGATGGCTATTACATTTTCAACCATCAATGTCGAGAACGGTTGTTTGTTATTGTACCATTTATATGCTTTTATTTCATCCATCAATAAGGATGATTATGGTCTTTAATTACCATTTACTAACAAGTCATGTCCAAAAAAGAGGGCAATGGTTAAGAGTGGGGCAATGATCGAGCAAGTGGCAATGGGCAATCAATGAAATTTGGTCAAAAGTAATGACAAACTGTTGGTGCACCATTTTTACACAACTTTCAATTTTATGCTATTAGCATTCTATTTCTACATGTATTTATAGCCTCATGTTGTTAGCATGTCATTTGTATTTAATCCCCACTTACACTACATTGGGTCATGTTTCAAACCATGACATAGCACTCCTTACACGTTGTAAGGGTTAAGCCATGTCAGCATTTTATTTTTTACTGTAGCAATCTGGCAATTTTTTATTGACAAACCCCATCTTTAACTGGTTTACCTAATTTTACTGTAGTACATTTTATCGACTAATCTGACTTTTTACTAGGTTACTTGGTTTTACTGTAACATTTTACCTATCTTTGTATTGTTCTTTTTTTAAATTTTCCCCAAGTAATCCCAACCCGATGTTGAGTTATCCAACTTCATTATAAACCTTAACGTAGTTTAACATTAACTTTTCCAACTTAAATTAGGTTATACAACCTTTTAATTATAAGTTTTCCAACTTTAAATCACCCATGCTTTTGTTCACCCGATCCTTTGACAGCAGTATCTTCATTTTCATCTTTAGCATGATATCTTTAACAATGCAACATGAAAGTTACTTCCCTACCCCAACACACCCAGCAACTCCAACTGATTTAGACATCTGCTCCAATCTAAACTTACATTTTGAGGTATGTTTGATTGGTTTAATCTCTAGACCTCTTGAAAATCACAAAGCATTCCAATGGGTGAAAAGACGAAAAGTCAATATGTCCAAAACAGATATCTAATTTTTATTGTTGGATGAATTTTCTGCTTGCTCTGTATCTCCATATTTTATCATCTTAATAGCTTATTATTTAATTTAATTCACACAATGATTAGAATCAAATTAGAATCTTACTTTAGGCTGACATCTTAGACATGCATTGAAAAAGAATGATCTTTCACTCATCTAATTCCACTGCATGTTTTCTCTTCAATTCTGCACTTTTCTTAAAAATCCACTTAATCCTCCCTTGAAAATTCTCAGAAAATCATTCACTGATGTGACATCATTAGTGATACATTTTTTGAGCATCGGTGGTGTATTTATTTTCTTTTTCTAGTGATTTTCAAAATATCAAAAATTCACCCCAAAATCCTCAAAAATCACTCGCCAATGGTTTTCCATCAATGATACATTTTAATCATTAGCATCTTATCTTCCAGCATTTTCTCTTCAATTTTTTGACTTTTTACCAGTGAACCAACAAACCTTTGTTGCATCATGAATCTACATTTTAGTGCATGTTAACATGATCCCGAGCAACTATTTCATAACTTTAATTTGTATGTTTTTATCACATTAGCATTAAGTATTTATGGTTTATCATATAGAATCAGTAACTTAAAATTATTTAACCCTTAAAAGTCAAAGAGATTTGCATAGTATGAAATTTTCTTCTCATCAACACTTGAGTACCAACAACAATGATACTTAGCTTCTCTTTTTACAACATTTGCATCAGTCTATCTGCAACATTGTGTTTCTCTCTATTCAAAGCCTGATATTTCACATATGGTAGCAAAGCTAGGTGCATCAGCAAGATAAATTGATTTACAACATCGTGTTTTCCCCATTCAAAGCATGATATTTCACATCTAGCAACAAAGCTAAGTGCATCAACAGAATGCTTTGTCTATTTCAGCATAATCAAAGTAACCAAATTTTCTTGGTCTTATTATCTACCAATCAGCCAAGATCATATGATTTGGTTAGGTAGTAGTTGATATAGCAAAAAGTATGAGTCTTATTAGTTAAAGTAGTAGATAATGGCAAAGAGCAGGTAGAAGTTAGATTTTTTCTAAACAAAAGCTATATAAACAAAAACCTCTTAGGGTGTATTTGTTCGAGAGATAGAATTAGGTGAGATGAGTTTCACATTTTTTAAGAAATTATATAATTTATGATGTAAGTATTTTAATATAGTTTTTTAGTATAAAATGTTAAAATTATTTGACAAATGTTACAATAGAATGTTATAGTGCATAGTAAAAAATGAAGGTGCATAGTGATTACCCTATAAATAAACAGGGCCTTAGACAACAACAACAAAAAACATCTGGATCGAACCACCCTTTGCAGTTGGAGCATGGGAAGGTTGACATAAGGGGAATGAGTGGGAGAAAAAGGGGAGGAGCTGATTCCAATTGATTTTCCTCACTTCACTTGCTCGACATAAAGGAATAGTTGAAGCTTGATTCCAACAACCGAAGAGGGGAAGACAACCCTCAACACGTTCCAACAATCATAGAATGCTTCTTGTCGACTCTCCATTGTAACAAGTAAATACCTATACTGTGCAAAATGTGTGCCCCTAGTTTTCAAAATTGTTATTTATGTCTTTTACACTACTATCACAAGCATGCTAGGAGCATTTTATCGTTTATTTGTTTATAATCAACATGCTCCATTAGGTTTAATCATTTACTTTTCATTGTAAAAAACCTAATTTACAGTAGTGTTTAGAGTGTATAAGTTTTTGTTTCTACATCTTTTCTTTAGTTTCGTCAACATGAATAACCTTATTTCAACTTTATCAAGTTAATCAACAAACATCCCACCAATCAACAAGTAATTTTACTTAAATCATGAACAATCAAAACCTCCCCTTTTATGCCTAGTTTAGGTTAAACCAACTAACTTTAATTTTCTACATCATCAAACTCTTTTAATCAAACAGTCTAAACAATGTTTTCTAGGACAAATCAATTTGGAAAAATAGCAAAGGCCGGTTTTTACCATGCACATAGGAATGTCTAATACCTTCCCCTATGAGTACGTACCCTAAGTCCTTACTCAATCTTGGTTAAAACTCAACATTTTTTGTCCTTGACTAGATAGGACATGAGGTTTACCTCAAGTCCTCATCTTTACCCTTTTGTTTTCCTAATTTTCAGTCTAAAAATTAGGTGGCAACTCAAAACTCCCTTGATCTCCTTTGGTTACAAATATAGGTCAACAAACAATTGTCAAAATCTAAGTTAGGTTACAAACTTGCATCTATAATTTCAAATCACTACATCAATGATATATTTTTTCTATAAATGAGATATATGGAGGGGTCAACTATTCTCCTCACCCATTCACTCAACTCTAATCTTCTTGATCTTCTCAATTCTCATTTCTCAACTCAAATCTCATTTCCTCTTATCTTTTTCTACTCTTTAAATATTTCAATTTTTAAATTTCTCAAACTCTCATTCTCTCAAAGCTTTCAGCATTTCAATTTCACATTTTGCAAATGGCTCATAATCAAGCTCAAGATTTTGCTATTCTAAATTTCACACTCTCTTAGGGTCTCCCTAAAGTAGTGTCACAATCCATGAAAGCTACTAGAGCGTCTACATCAGCTCTAAAAAGGTCCAAAAAAAGAGCTTATATATGGACCAAGTATACTATCGAGATAAAGACTATGACTGATGACACTATCAAAGAGAGTGTATACTGTAACATTTGAAGTATTGATTTCTCCTACAAAACTTCTAATGGTATAGGTTATTTAATTAATTAGGCATATAAGTGCATGTGATGCTAGGCAGAGTAAAGATAAAACTATTTAAATACAACTTTCTTTTACTTGTGGGGATGACATTTCTTCGTGGAATTAATTATGATACTATAAAAGTTAGGGAATTTCATACAAAATTTGTTTGTGTAAATAATTTACTAATTAATTTTGGTAATAATCAATTTTTTGATGAATATATTTCTCAAGCTTATTGTCCACAATATAAACATAAGTATTTAGCAACACTACCAAACAAGATATTATTGAAACTTTTAACATGCTTAGACTTGAACTAATTAATATTATAAGTACTATTATGACGTGTATTGCATGCACATCAGATATTTAGGATGATAGAACAAAGTATGGTTATCTTGCTATAACTATCCATTATATTGGTAATAATTGGGTTTTATAAAAAAGATTAAGAAAATTTAGAAAAATTCAATATCCACGTACTACTGAAAATATTTTTAATAATATTATTGATATTTTTTGATTTATATGGTATTCAAAATAAAGTTGGTAGTATTACTTTTGATAATACTAGCTACTAATAATACTACATCAATTCCTAGTTTAATAGTAAAATAATTCCAAAAAATGGTTTTTATTATTTTATCAAAGATGCATATGTCATATTATTAATTTTATTGTACAAATTAGTATTACAGAAAATAAAATTTATATTAAAAATATTAGGGAAGCCATCACTTTTATTACAAGCTTAGGTAGAAGACAGGCAGAATGTGATTCATGTAGTATGTATTGTAAAATATTTTCTATTGATGTCCAATACCGGTGGAATTCTTTATATATATATAATGTCACAAAATTATTTACCATATAAAAATCAATAAAAATTTATTATAATTTTCATTTTTCTTATTATAATAAAGAATTAACAAAAAATGATTGTAAAATTATTGAGTATTTTGCTGAATTTTAAAAGCCTTTTAAGATGCAACTATTAGATTTTTAGGTGTTTATTACTCTACTTCCATTTATGCATTGCATTCTTCATATGGAATTTTTTTAGTTTTTAATAAATATGAAAATCTTGAATTTTTTCACTAATAGTAAATAAAATGAAAAAAATAAAAATATTGACATGAAATTCCAATGTTATATATTTTGAGTGTTTGTTTAGATGTAGATGTAAAATAAAATATACTAGTAAATTAATAAAAGGAATACAAAAATACTTAGGTGTACATCTAGGACATCTATCAACATAAATAATACAAGACAATTTAAATAAAATCTTTGATTTATACGTACAAAAATATAAAATGAGAACAACTCTAATTTCACCATTTATGTCATCAACATCATCATCATCAAAGGAAATAGCTACGAGTTGAAAATATCTGTATGGTGGTGATGATCAAGATGATGATCTTATTCTATCACCATCATTTTCACATAATATATATATATCTAAAAATGAATTAACAACTTTTAATTAATTCCACCCATTATTAATATTTATGACATGAATTTCCTAATTCATTTGATATATTAGCTAGATTGGTGGAAAAATCAAAGCATGATATTTCTAATTTTATCAATTATGGCTAAATATTTATTAACAATTTCAATATCTTTAGTAATTTGTAAATAGATTTTTAGTATCAGTAGAAGTATGCTTGATAACTGAAAATCTAAATTAAAAGAGATGTACTAGAGGCATTAATATACGTAAAAGATTATGAACTTACTTGTAAGCAAAGAGGAGTTGATTTCGGATAAATGAATTCTCCCAAATAAATATTTAAATATGTTACATTTTGAAAATTTTGTAATTTCCGTAAAGTCTAAAATATATGTAATTTTTTTAAATTTTTTTAAACTTGGTAAATTTTTTATGGAAAAGAACTTTTGTAATGTTTTTAATAAATAAAATAATAGACTTTTATTAAGTTGCATACATTGTGTGTAATTTGGTGATTTGATGGAGTTTTTAAATAAATAGTACATTAAAAAATATAAATTATATTAATTTTTAATAAAATAAAAAATTAAAAGAAAATTGAAATGTGTTGGGTCATACTGATCAATGGTACAAGCTTGGCCAAATTGGGTTGATAGATTATGCCTAGGCTATAAAATGTGTCTTAACACATCTTGGCATGACGTGGTCCATTGGCATGTCTATCTTAATTGGTTAACTAAATTATTGTAACTTTTTGGTGATAATAATAGTAATGATTTGTGCATTCATTAAAATTTAAACTTTGTTGACAACTTTGAGCACTATTATTATTACCAATAGAGTTACAATGGTTTTCTAACTAATTGAGTTATTGTACGTAGTTGATTAACTAAGTTATTTGTTGTTGTTGTTGTTGTTATTATTATTATCGATGGTCATGTTGGTGATGAACCAACCGAGACAACTTAATTTACCAAAGGTAATAATACTTGTAGTTTGCACTAAATTTTGAATCTTATAACAAATCAAACAATCGATCAATATATCATATTATTAAAAAACCATGTTGGTATCAACAAGCAATTAATTCCAAGAAAAAGATTCATTCATGTATGTATGATATGCTTGTTTAATTTTATAAATAGACATACAACATGTACATATATAAGAAAGAATGAGAGAAATTTAAATTCTAAAATAACAATGATTGAGACATACAACATGCTACGTGATTTTTGCCAGTTGCCGGAACTTCAACCTTGTTCCCTACTCTCCATGTTGAGTGTTGATGTCGACACTTCTTCGCTACTCTTCCGATGGATATCTTCGTTCAACACCAGATCTGTAATCTTCCCCATGTCCAGTCTTCTGTGCCCTAAGGAGTTGCTCACAGAAGTCACCACGACTGACTAGCTTGTCGGTAGCGACGACAACAAGATCAACACCCGGACTTCATCATCGAACATGATCTCTACTGAATCTAGCTAAGTCAGTATCGTGTTGAGCTCATTTACATGGTCGGTCGCCGACATTCCCTCCCGCATCTTCATATTGAAGAGTCTGCGCATAAGAAACACTTTATTAGACACCATCGGCTTCTCATAAGTGTTGGATAGGGCCCTCATTATGCCAACCATTTTTGTTTTCTTAACAATATTGAACAGCACGTTCCTTGCTAATGACAACTGAATCAGCCTCATAGCTTTCTAATCCAAAAGCTCCCACTATTCCTAATCCATCTTCTCTGGCTTCCTTCCTGACAATGGTGGGTGAAAATCTCTCTGGTACAAACTGTCCTTCATCTACATTTTCCAAAAACCGAAATCCTTCCCATCGAACTTGGCTATGCTTAGCTTCTGTTCCTCTATCATCACGTACTTCTTCCAAATGTTGAGTTGATCTATCCGGTTGTCACTTCTCTACAACCGGTTGTTGCTCATCCTATCGGATGTCATTTGCTCCTGACAACCACCTGCTCCTGATGGCACTCTCCTTCGAACGTCGCTCTACTCAGCCAGGTACCAAGCTACTCTGCCCAATTGCTGGCTTCTCCACCTATGACTGCGTTCCTACTTTGTGTTCTCCAACAATGCTCACACTTGACCTAAAAGTTCTGATACCAATTGTTGGAAAAAATACCCCACGACCTCGTTATGGTCGCCTAGCGCTCCTCAACCCGTATGCATCCCAACAAGCATGTCTCCTAGGATTACTCACTAGCAAAGAACACTCTAGCTCTCTCTCTCTTGCAGTTTGTCGTGGTGGAAGAAATAGAAAGGAAGAGGAAGAAGGAAGTGACACATGGATTTACATGGTTCGGCAAACTGCCTACTCCACAGGGTGTTGGTGCTATCTTGATCTTCATGCCACCAACAAGCTTCCTCACACTATACCAGTTGTTGGAAAAAATACCCCACAACCTCGTTACGGTCGCCCAGCGCTCCTCAACCCGTATGCGTCCCAACAAGCACGTCTCCTAGGATTACTCACCGGCGAAGAACACTCTAGCTCTCTCTCTCTTGCAGTTTGTCATGGTGGAAGAAATAGAAAGGAGGAAGAAGAAGGAAGTGACACACAGATTTACATGGTTTGGCAAACTGCCTACTTCACAAGGTGCTGGTGCTATCTTGATCTTCGTGCCACCAACAGCTTCCCTCACACAAGAACTCACTATACATAGTCACTCCTTGTTACAACTCAACACATTACAACCCTATTTATAAGGTACATATGAAAACCCTAAACTCAGAGTACAAAGAGACCTTCGAACTCATCGCCAGCTAGCAACCGCAACGACACAATCGGCTGTTGAGATTAGCTGCCGCCTGCGAACTGTCTCTGACCTCTCCTAGTCTCCAATCGGTTGCCCCTAAAGAGACTTGGCCATCGATACACCTAGGTTGGCTGCTGCCTAACCAGTCGGATCACACTACCCACTCTACTGATCTTTGGCTCCCTCCTACTTGTACCTATACGCCAATCTGTAAACTTAACTCTGTATACTTACGGTCGTAAACTTACACCATAGACTTAAGGCCGTAATGTTAAAGTCTTACACACACACTCCTGATCCTTTGCACAACTAGATCCCTGACACATGGCTGCCGCCCTGTGAACTCTGCTTCCTACTGCTCTTTGGCAGAAGTCCGTCTTCACTCTGCAGTCTTGACACTTTGATACCCAATTCCTCCTACATAGCTGCCAGCTCGTGAACCTGACTTCCTCGTACTTTCTAGCGGAAGATCGTCTTCACACTTTACAGCCTCAACATTTTATTCTCTACATACCAATTGATCTTAATTAAGATGCATTTTTGTAAAGGAGGAGGAAAGTTTTAACAGACATTAATATTTGAATAAATGATATTAAATAAATGTTATTAATGAGAAAGATTTGGTAACGAAAAATAATAAATGCCAAATTTATTACCAATAGTTATCAAATCTGGAATGAAGGGGGTGAAAGGTCGTTAGATCTACCATAAATAAGGGTGGAGGTGAAGAGGAAAAACTAATTCAAAAAAAAGAATACTCTCTTCTCTATCACCTTCACCTCGCAAGAGCCTCCAAACGTTATCGGAAAAACCTTTGTTGGCAACCAACAATTTTAACATCGTATCAAGACTTTTTGCACAAGTTGCCCTCTAACCTTTTGATTTAGGAGACACAGACAAAAGGGTTTGATGGATTGGTCGAATGATACAGTCTTGCTGAATTCTTGGATGGTTCTATGAAAGCACCAAGTTGGTTCACCATTACTGAACATGGTGAAAATGAAAAAATGGAAGAGGCATCTAATTTATAGCTTGGAAGAGATCAGATGCTTTGTTGAAGCTACGTTCGAAATGTGGAACACGATCAAGACAACGTTAGCAGAACCGTTGGAAGAAAGGGAGTATTTCATACTCCAACGTTAGCAGAACTGAGTCGTTCTTAATGATGAGTTGGTTGCCATAAATACGCCTTTGGAAAATTAGAAGAAAGTCTTTTGGTTACTAAGCAGATTCGGCCCTAGGTATGAAACCTTGGTCACTCTCAAGCAACCATTGTCGAGCTAACACTACCATGTAGATGGTGAGGAGTTTTAAAATCAGGACTAAGTGCTGGAAAAGCTCCAAGAACCTAGAGGTTGCATTTTATACGAACAAAGGACGTGGTAAAGCGAGCGGTGGAAAAAATAACAACAAAGGAGGATTCAACTCCAAGGGTGAGGATTCCAACCGACCAACCAGAATGTTGGTAAAAATCAATCCAACGAAGAAACAAAAAAGAAATTTTGTCAAATATGCAGTAAAAATGGGCATGTTGCTTTGGAATGCTGACATAGATTTGATCATTCATACCAACTGGATGATGCTCCCGAAGTTTTGGCGAATATCACACAAGGTGAAGGATGGTATGTTGATTCTGGAGCTTTAGAACAAATAATAGGTAATGTAGGTATGTTTTATAATATGCGAGCTTATGATAAAAATAGTTATATTGTTATTGCAATTGGTGAATGGTTACCTATAGATAGGTAATGATGATATAGGCAATAAAAACAATCACATTAAATTAGACAAAGTTCTTGTTCCTAGAATGAAAAAAAATCTCATGTTAGTTGGAAGGTTAATAGATCAATATCCTTATAATGTTGAATTCAATGATAAATGCTTTAGAGTTTGTCACAGACGAAACAAACAAATAATCACACAAGGTGCCAAAGTTGGAGGAACCTACAAAATAAGAGGAGCATCTCAGATAGCTGCCTATCATCCTCATAAGAAAAATAATGAAGGGGCTGAAATCTGGCATCAATGGTTGGGGCATTGCAGCAAAAAATACTTGATATGTTGTATAAACATATATAGACTCATAGATATAGGAAAGTGGGATTTGTCACCTATTTGTAAACACTTTCAGGCCAAGAAAAGTAGCAGTCTCGCCTTTCATATTTCTGATTTTTACTCTATGAATGCTTTTGATAAAATCCATTCCGACATTTGGGGGCCAGCCCCTATTGCTAGCTATAATGGTTTCAAATATTATGTGATTTTGTAGATGATAAAATCAAATTTGTTTTGCACTACCCCCTTAAACAAAAAAAAAAAAAATTTGATTTTTATAAGCACTTTGTTAACTATATTAGGAAGTTTTTTAACAAAAATATTGGAATCTTTCATTGTGATGAGGGGTGAGTATATACTTCCAATCTGTTCAGAAATTTCCTTGGGAAACAAGAAACTGTTATACAGATTTCTTGTCCTTATATGCTTCAACAAAATGAAAGGAGTGAACATAGACATGCATAGGATGATAACTAAAATAGATTTAAGCATGATGTTTAAATGCAATATTTACAACACCTTTTGGAATGATTTTTTTATTGTTATTGTTCATATTATTAACAGATCACCTACTGAAGCTCATAAAAATATGAACAAATTAAGGAAAGAGTTATAATTACGATTTGTTTGGAAAACATTCAGTTTATAATGAATTAAAGATTCTTGGCTGCACTTGTTTTCCCATGCTTAGAATGTATGTCTAGGATAAGTTAAATCCAAGATCTAGTCCTAGTATTTTCGTGGGTTATGATAATAAGTATAGGGGGTTTAAATGTTACAACCCCAAGGAAACTAAAAAATATATATCCAAAAATGTTAGGTTTGATGAAGGGAATTTTTTGCTTGCCACCAAAGAAAGAGTAAGAGCAAATAATGATGGTGAGCTTCAAGACAAAGGAAAAACCTCGCAAGATAATTTTCCAAAATAAAAATATTTTCATCTCAAACATTCCAAAGAGACAAGAAGCAAATCAATGGGACAAACAAAGACCAATAGAACAGGGATCAAACAAAAACCTAGAAAGTCATGACAACCACAACAATACAGAAAATTTCAAAACTAAAGCCAAAACTTTTGAAATTTTAAATGAAGAAAGTGATAGGAGAAATGACAATCAAGCTGAAGAAAGAATTCTAGACCATATCCATGAGAAAGAAGAAGTTCAAAACATGGATAACATCCTTAATGCAAAAGGACCTGCCATGAATACTAGGGGAGGAAGATAGAGAATTCACAAGTTAAACTCAAAGTATGCATTAAATTGTTTTCAATCTAGTGCTATACCAAAGATCCTAGACAATGTAACTCAAGCCTCAAAAGATTCGAAATGGAAAAAGGTGTAGGAAAAAATGGTCTCACATTAAAAACAATGAGTGAAATTGAGTTCATTTTATCACTTGTGAGTTCTTTTCTACTAGTCAATTAATTTTAGTGAAACAAATATACATGATATCAAAGTCAATCTATACACGTTACATATAAGATGTTATGTAGAATATTACAATGAGAGACTCAGAAATGCAGAGGCATGTTAGGAAAAATAATCTTACATTAGAAATAATGAGTAGAATTGAGACATTTATATCACTTGCATGCTCTTTTTCATTAACCAATTAGTTTTAGTAAGGTCAAATTCACATAATAGGGTTAGTTTACATACATTACATATAAGACGTTATGTAAAGTAATCCAATAAAAGATTCATAAGCACGAGAGCTTATTGGAAAAAAAACTTTCATGTTGGAAATAATGAGTGGAACTAAGGGCTCATTTGTACTCATAGAATTCATGAGAATTGAATTGAAATGAATTCAATTCCCATAGATCACTTATTTCTGACGACAAAATTGAATTCAATTCATTTTCGTCAGTACTATTCACTCTTCAATTTAGAACAGATATGAAATCTAGGCTTATGAGGTATGAATTTTCTAGAATTCAACTAATTCGAACTTCCTCGACCACTTCTATCTGCCAAATTTTTTTATTTCATTCAATTCTAAGAAATGCACAAATATCTCTGTACTAAATTCATTTATACCTAATTCAATTTCACTTAAGAAATGAATTCTCATTAATTCATTTTTGACCAATTCTACGTGCACAAATGCACCCTAAGACTCTTATATCACTTGTAAGCTCTTTCTCACTATCTAATTGATTTTAGTACGGTAAAATTTGCATGATATTAAAGTTAGTTAACACACACTATATATAAGACATAATGTAAAGTACTCCAATGAATGACTCATAAGCACAAGAGCATATTGAAAAAAATAGTTTCACATTGGAAACAATAAGTAAAACTAAAATTCTTATATCACTTGTAAGTCTTTTTCTACTATCTAATTGATTTTAGTAAGGTAAAATCCACAAAAAGGTAATAGATGAAGAATTAATTAAAAGCTCTTGGGGACAACAAAACTTGGGATCTTGTGCCTTAAGAAAAGGGGATGCTAGTTATAAATTGCAAATGGGTGTACTAACCAAAAGTTAATTTTGATGGACAGTTGGAAAGACTCAAAGTGAGACTAGTGGAAATAAGATATAAGTAGATTGAAAGAATAAATTTTTTGGAAACATTTTCAACTATTGTGAAGTCTTGTCACCACTAGAATTGTGTTATTTATTGCTATCATCAAAAAATGGTTTATAAAATAGTTAGATATAAAGAATGCATTCCTTCGTGAGAATCTCAAAGAGGCAATGTTTATATACATATGAAGCAACCTTCTAGATATGAAGACACCAATTATAGCAACCATGTGTGCAAATTGAGCAAAACTTTGTACATATGGACTAAAGTAGGGATCAAGGTCATGGTATGACAAATTTAGTTTCTTTTTAGTCAAGGTTTCTATTCTAGTTTATGTGATGCATCATTGTTTGTTTTGCACGATAATGAAAGTACCATATATTTGTTTCTTTATGTTGATGATATTATTTTTACTAGTAATTTAGAAACTCTGATGAATAAATTCATGAAAATTGTTGAAGAAACCTTTCCTATTAAAGATTTAGGAAAAACCTTCTTTACTTTTTGGCAATTGAAGCTTTACACGATGGAAATAATCTCATTTTGTCCCAAACTCAATATGCTTTAAATATTTTGGACAAATGTGACATAAAAGAGTGCAAACCTATTAAAATTAAAAGTTTACTTCCTAGTAAACTAGCTGTGTATATCAATAATTCTAGTAAAGATTTTTCTGATACTGAAGTACTGTCGGGTCATTATAGTACCTTTGTTTCATTGTAAATTTCCTTAGCTGCTTTTTACAGAAACCAACTATTTATCATTATCAGCAATTGAAAAGAACTATACCCGTTACATGTAAGTTAGTGTAGATAAAAACTTTCGCATTACTTATCGATCAATCTATCTTTAACATATATACTTTTTCTGACGTCGATTGGGGATCGGAGGTTGCCCAATCACTCAAAGATCCATTATTAAGTTACTGTGTCTTTATCGAAGGAAATTGCATTAGTTGGAGTGCAAAGAAACAAGTTTCGATCTGTATCAAGAAGTTCCACTGAAGTCAAATATCGGCTCATACTGCTACGGAAATTAATAACCTAGATAGCCCACCTGTTCCACAAACTTGGCATCAAGATAACTTCCACACCTCAAATCCTTTGTGACAACAATAGTGTTGTGTACGTCTCCACTAATCCAGGTCTACATACAAATCCAAGCATATTGAACTGGATTATCATTTTGTCAGGGAGAAAGTTGCCAACCGGCTTCTGTGCACGAGGCATATCAAATCTGAGTTGTAGCCAACAGACATTTTTACCAAACCAATGACTACCAATAAACTTGAAGAATTTTCCAGCAAACTTGGCCTCATCCAACAGCCAACTTAATTTGAGGGGGCATAAAAAGGAATGTGTGGTGAATTAAAATCGCATAGACTTTATTAGCACCGACTTCCCTCTCTCTCTCTCTAATTACTTTTGTTGTAACCGTTTGATTGTTATTATTTTTGTTTTAAATCGCGCGTTCGATGTAAAACAACTTTCTGTAATAACTTTTCACCCTTCAATTACTGTAGGTTGGTGACATTTCACATCATCAGAAACCCACCTTTACTCTTCTTGCCACACTGCTCCGTGTTCATTAATTTCTCTTGTCTCCTCTCTCGTCTGCTTCTCAGTTGTCGATTTGCATGGAGTCTTGTGCCAAGAACTTTGGAAGTTTTCAAGTTTTGACACCCATAAGACACTTGCTAATTAGCTAGCTAAAAAGAGGATTCTACAGGTGTGGGAGAGTGAGTGTTAAATTACAAAATTCTCGCATCAATAGAGATATATGTACATGAATGAACTTAAACATTATAACATACTAGTTAATTTTGAAATGAACTTTAACATGCATGGTATCAAAATTTGGTTCATGCATATCACCCATAAGAAACTTGCAGGTTCTTAAGAGAGCACTATAAGTACGAGGGAGTGTTTGATAACAAAGTTTTGCATCTTTAATTGAAATGTAATTGAACTTAAGCTTTACATATTGGGTTTATTCTTTCATTAATTACCAATTAATAAATTTTGAAATGAACTTTAACATTGTTGATGTACTAGTACTACCACACATTCCTAACTCCTACCACTAGCTATGCCTCTTCCACTTCTTGCACCCACTCCCACTGCCAACCACTCCTCTCTCCGTAGTTGCCATCATCAAGTGCTATTCCACCAACTATACCAGCGTCATTGCATGCTGCTCTTCCTTTCTCTTCTTAGTATTTGTCACTAAAAATTTTATCATTTTACATAATTTTTTATTAATTTTAAATACACAAATATTGTACCTTTAGAAATAATAAAAATTAATGTAAAATAATGAAAAATAATAGTTAAAAACTTTCACCATTTCTCATTATTTCCCATCATTTCCAATTTCACAAACACACCCTTAATTTTATAAATTTTTCAAAATATGTTCGATTAAAGGAATGAGATTTTTGATGTCATTTTACAATCTTAATTCATTTGATGAAGTTTATTGGCTTTACATTAAGGCTATACGTACAGTTGTAATTAGCGTGTACATATATGGTTTGGTTAGAACCGATTAATCAATTAAAATTAACCAAACTATTTTTGATGGCTTGATTTATCGCATTTTAAAAAATGTTATATTATGGTTCATTTAAATCAAACCATATATATCATGTTGAATGACACAGTCATGTTTGAGGACTTTGTAAAGAGAATATGTGTGTAATATATATAAGAGGAAATAGTGGGATCGATATATATATAGCTAGGAAATTAGTCCATGTAATGTCCTTAATTGCAAATTATTAATTAATTATCATGCACATATATGTGGTAAGGGCATTTCCTTGCAAATTAAATTTAAGGGAGTTTTGTATCTTTAGAAAGTATAAAAAATGGTAGTAAATGATAAAAAATAATAAATCAAAATTTTAACAATTTCTCATATTTTTAAATACACAAACTTTCCTTAAATACACAAACGATCCTTTAATTTTTGTGAGATTTGTGAGTGTACGTAAGTGTGGACAATGGGAAAACCAAAAACGTTGATATATTGTCCGATCCTCACAATTAATTCTCTGTATCTTTGGTGGTTGCGACCTAATCCTTTCAATACTATACATTATCGTTGAAATGTTGGCTTTCTTGATTTCCCTTGGATTCTGAGCCGACAAATCTCTCCATCAATCATACCTCATCTTGTTAAAATGAGGTATCCATCGAGAGAAGCTAATCCCATATATGCGTATAGCTAATTAACTAGAGATGCCCAAATTTCAATATGGTATCATCACGAACATATATGATATATGTACGAGGCAAAATTAATAACCCCATGCGCCAAGCATGCCCGATCGGTTGCTATTTCATTTGAATAATTTGAAGTACCTAATTAATAGACTAGCTATATATGGTCGATTACGTACTAATTATTGTTGATGATCTTCTGAAGAATTAATCCAATTAAAAGATCCAAATTAAATCCAACCCTAGCTATCATCATATCACAGGAAAGGAATTAAAGAGGTAGGTGAGGGAGGGAATTAATTAAGGTAGTGTTTGTTCAAGAAGTAAAATAAGGTAGAGTGGAATTCATGTTTTTCAAAAAAGTATGTAATTTATTATGTATGTTTTTGATATATTTTTATAGTGTAAAATGTTAAAGGTATTTGGTAATGTTATTGTATATAGTTAAGGTGTATAGTAAAAAATGAAGATGCACGTATTGGAAATAATGTTTAAACAAACAAACCTTAAGATGAAATACATGAAGATGGGGTGTTGGGAGTGTCCATCAGATTTGATTAATTAGTTGGATTTGATTCATTAAGATTTGTTTAATTAATTAAGAGTAGTTGGGATCTGATTAAGATTAATGAAAATTAATAAGTTGTTAATTAATTTCGATTAATTATTAATTATGATTTGATTAATTAATTAATTAAGTGTGGGTCAGTTAAGATTAATTGATGATCAAGTAATTGATTAAGAAGATTGTTTGGGAATAGATTAGCTTAATCAAGGTAGAAACTTATGCCAATTAATTAAGATAGGTAAATTAGGATTAATTAAATTAATCATCTTATTTTTTAAGATAATCACTATAGGTTTATATATGCAACAATTAAGTGGGACAAGATGAGCCCAAATTATACCACAAAGGTAAACGTCATGACCGTATGCATCAAACGGGCTGGCCTGGGCCCAAGTTATAAAACAAGGTTATGAATGGGCGCGAACTTCAACGCATGATTATATGAAATCATAACAGGATGGGCCTAGATGAGCTTAACATGATTTTAATGGCATGTATACTTGCAAACAATAATTTAACCACGTGAAAATGAGATGAGCTGTGGGCTACGGTTACGTTTTTTTTTGCTTTTTTTAATTATATTTACTGTATGTCGTAGTTACGAATCAATTAAATAATAATAAAATATATAATAAATTCCAAAATAAAAATTTACGTAGATGAATTTATAAAATAATAATAATAATATACGAGAATGTAAGAAAATAAAGAAAAAATCTCCTCAAACATATGCTAAGATGCGATTATGGATACAATCACGTGATGCAGAAATTATACGACCAACGTGTGTGGTCGTATGAGACGTACATTTTCTTAAAATTTTATAAATTTTGGATGCAAAAAAGTTAATTCTTATCTTTTAATTGTTCTTTCGATTATAATTTACTCTCTTACCACCCTTTGTAATTTTTTAACGTCTTAGTTATTCACATTAATTCCCTAGTGATTGATATTTATTTGTAAACTTTCACGAACTTTTGAATCCATACTGAAAAATAAAAATTAAATGAAATTAAATGCAATTTGTCCATATGAAACCCCATCCCACCCGTCCATCCAACCTTTTTTTTCTTCTCCCATCCAACGGCCAGCAAACCTCGCAAACCCTAGGAGATGGCGTCCGAAGTCTATAAATCAGATTCGTCCTATTGTGCTCTCTCCTTGCTTGCCCCATTTCTGCCGGAAGAGTCGAAGAGAAGCGGAAGAGAATGTCGGACGAGGAGCACCACTTCGAGTCGCAGGCCGACGCGGGGGCGTCCAAGACCTATCCGCAGCAGGCTGGGACGATTAGGAAGAACGGCTATATCGTTATAAAGGGCAGGCCCTGCAAGGTCCATGCTTCGCCCTTCGGATCCTCGATCTGTCCTTATCCTTTTTCTCGATTTCTGTGTTTTGTGTATTTGTCTATTGTGATCTCGTTATTCCGTGGTGCTTTTTCTCCTTCTTCTTCTTGATTTTGATGGCTTCATGATCTGAAATCAACATGTTGTTCTATAACGTTGATTTTGCATTGGAATGATTTTCCCCTGTGCCTGTTTTTTTTTCCGTTCTATTGAACCGAAAGATGCTGTCGGGATCTCTCTTCATCATACTCAGGGTCGACCTAATAATATAGACGACAAAAAAATGGACATGACGTAATAAATTCCTAGATCCGCTAGCTGGTTACGCATTCATTGGTAAAAGACCAGGGATTCAAACTTTTACTGTTGCGCTAGACTTACGGGATTACGTTACCATAATCATAATATTATTCAATTTTCTTATGTACTATTGTATATCTTTATTTTTTATAATCATTTCCATAATTATTCTTTATTATTCGCTTTAAAGAGATAAGATAATAAGAATTGAATAATTAATTTTGATTTCTCTTATATCTAGGGATGCAAAAAGGATTGGATGTGCATATATGCATTATTGTATTTTATTTTTTTTGAATATATTAACATATGGAATCATCGATATCTGTTGGATTTGAAAAATTAAATACATTTTTTAAAAATCTTGACAAGAATTTTTATATTTGTTGAATATCGAAAACTGATTCAAGTAATCTGAAATTGTATGATAAATGTATATCATACAAATTTTAAATAAACTAATCTTTCACTATAAGCAAGCATTAAAATTGTATACTGCATATGTACTTGATTTCAAGGTTTAATTTTCATGAAATATAAAAATGTTAGGATTTGATTATTTTATTTTTTATGGAATAATGATAGTTGTAGTACAAAATTATTAGTCTTTAATTCCATTAAGTGTATTTATTATTATATATTATGTTCTACATAGTACTGTGACTAAAGAAAGAAATAGATTCTGTCATAATTTATTAGAAAGTTAGCAAGAAAATATTCTTTATCGTTGGCTTTTATTCCATGTAGCCCATTGTAAGCATGTATTGCATCTTTCCAATATCTGTCCGTTAACTATTTCTGGCTAGATTTTTAGTTTGTTTAGTTTTCTGTCATAGCTTAGTTGGTTGGGCGCCCATTTAGTAAGCATGAAATCTTGAGTTCAATTTTCTGTAAAAGAATTTATAAAATTTTGTAGGAAAATATATCATTAACAGTTTTCCTAAGTTTTTATAATTAAATCTCTCTGAATGATGAAACTGTTACTAACATTTTTTGTCCTCTGGTGATCTCGTAATATCCTTTGCTGATGGATTCCCACAAACAGGTTGTTGAGGTGTCCACCTCAAAAACTGGAAAGCATGGCCATGCCAAGTGTCACTTTGTGGGAATTGATATTTTCAATGGGAAGAAGCTTGAAGATATTGTGCCATCTTCCCATAACTGTGATGTATGTTTATTTTGAGTTCTGTGTGGTTGTGAAATATTGATGGCTAGAAGTTTAGTGATAAAATATTCTCAACTTTGCAGGTTCCTCATGTCAACCGCACTGACTTTCAGCTTATTGACATTTCTGAGGACGGATTTGTAAGTCGTGATTTTTTGTTTCAAATTGCAAAGATAGATTTTTAGCAATGGTATAGGAAAATGTTTGCTACGAATTTTTATTCTTTCACATTTTGCATTCATGTACTTATCTAGGAATCTATTTTTAAGCAGCCTTTTGAGAGGGCAATCCTATTGTACAGACTTTTTTTCTCAAAAAGCTGAGTGGATGTGATCATTTATATATACCAATTGTCAGTCATTTTGTAATTATCTTGATATCTAGTTTTTTCTTATACTTGATATTTAATTTATGTTTTTATTTTAAAGACTTGTGATTGGATGGTTGTCACACATTAAGTTATATCAATGATAATTACCATGTGTTGAGATAATTAGTTTATGTTGTTGGTTTTGTGCTTGTTGTAGTCCATGTAGAGGTCCTCTTCTGTTCTACTTGTACATTGAATGCTAGTTGTATGTGATATTATTTATATGTTACTGAATTTGGGTATTATTTCTTTTGCAGGTGAGTCTTCTAACCGAGAATGGTAACACAAAAGATGATCTCAAGCTCCCCACTGATGAAACTCTGCTCAGCCAGGTATGTACCATTGCATTCATCTTGTAGTACTTAATTCAGAGTTCGTTATATTTTGATGTGTCATAATTGTGATGGTATATATAGAACAATCAGATAATTATGAAGTTGGCGTAAATTGGTTGACTGGGGCTATACTGCTACCCCCACCCTCACTGCTAGTACCAATGGTTATCATTATATTTTGACCGTCCAGGATGAATTGTTTTCAAATTTCCTTAGCTCTGTTTGGAATGCACTCACTGAAAATGTTGTTGGTGTCATAAAAAATTCTCATATTGTACATCCTATCTACTAACAAAATTGAGGACGTCCGTACGTGATTATGGTTAATCTGTGGTAAATTTTAGTTTTTATAGGGATCCTAGTGTATGGAAGTTATATCTGTTTGTATTGGTTATAAGTGTAATAATTAAGGAAATTTAAGGAGAAATACCTTGGTGTATGCTATTTGCTGATGATATAGTTTTTGTTGATGAAAAGATGTCAGGAATTAATTTGAAATTAGAAATATGAAGAGATACTTTAGAATTCAAAGGATTTAAATTTAGTTAAAAATTGAATATATGAAATGTAGGTTTGATAAAAATAAGAATAATGGTGAAGGTATATATTTAGATGTTTAAGATTTAAGAAAGTAAAACTTTTAAATACTTCAATGGATGTTATACTTCTATAACAAGTAACAATGGTCAAATTATAAAATATATTATTTATAGGATTAATGTAGGATGAATAAAGTGGAAAAGTGTTTCTCAAATTAGTGCTGCTTTTGCTGTAGGATGAATGAAGTGTATTAGTGTAGGATTAATGTTATGTGATAGGAGGATATCCTTAAAATTAAAGAAAATTTTTATAAAATTATTATTTTCCCAACTATACTTTCTAGCTCAGAGTACTAGATTATAAAACATGAACATATGTAAAAAGCTAGTGTTTTTGAGATGTGTATGCTTAAATAAATTAGTAGTAATCTTGCAAAGGATAATTTTTAAAATAATTTTGTTAGAAATACAGTAGGAATGATACCAATTGAAGATAATGTAAGAGAAAATTAGTTTAACTAATTTAGTTATATTTTATGAAGACCAAAGTATACATTAATTAGGAGATGAGAATTAATTAGGGCAAGAATTGAAAGTATAGGTAGGCCTAAAACTAGATTTGGAATTACAAGAAAAGATTTAAATTTATGGAATTTATCTAAAGATCTGATCATTCATTAAAAATACATAGAAGAAAAGGATTCATATGATCGATTCCACATGGTAGTATCATAACTCTAGTTCTTGTATAGGGATTCTGATATATAGAGCCTAAATTTGATACCCCAAAATCAACTCATCACAAATGATACCAAAACAATGCTTGAATAATGCTGTATTTTCTTGTCATGAACGGAATTGAAATTTCATGTGTTTCAAGTGTCATTTGTGTTCTGACTGTACGAGCTTTCAAGGTTTAATTTTGGGCTTTGTTTATCATTTTCCTTTTTCTATTATGATCGATAATTTGCTGTTTAAATTTTCTGTTGGGTCCTTCAAAATTTATCACTCATCAAGTTTATACCGTCATTCTTGTTCTTAAATGTTTCCTAACCAAAATGCTTAATGCTTGGTTTGTTTCAATCAGATTAAAGATGGTTTTGCAGAAGGGAAGGATCTGATCGTTAGTGTCATGTCTGCCATGGGAGAGGAGCAGATCTGTGGTCTGAAGGACATTGGACCCAAATAAATAAAGTCAAAATTCCATTTCCTATTTGATATTATTTACTTGCTAGACCTGTTTGCATAATTATCCGTGGGTTTTATGGAGATTTCAAGAAAACACAAACTGTACGTGGCATGGAGCTGATTATGCCTTTTAACTTTTTCCCCATATGTTTGACCTGATATTTGCGATTCTAGTTTGGGTAAAAATATATATTCTTTATGCGTGGGATTAATATGATTTCTGGGTTATGTATGCACATTTCTTGATTATATCAACGTAAAATGCGTTGCATAAAATGTGTGTTTGCCATTTTTGTGCAGAGAACCAACCGGCCGACGACTTCGTGCTTGAGAAAAATGTTATTTTTTCACTAGTTTTTCAAGTTTGTGTTTTTTTTAAAGTTATTTATTCAATGTGCGTTGGTAAATTTGTTGAATTAGTTTCTTACTGTTTTGAAGATTCATGCTTAATTTTAATTGCTGGTACGTTTTGAACATGGTTTTCCACTTTGGTGGTTCGTCCTTTCTTACTCCTTGATCGCATACAATCAATCTCTTTTACCTTTAAGAATCATTTGCGAAGTCATTTATGTATGACCTTCCTAGCTTTTGCACAGTCTTCGTTTCTCTTAAATCACTCGTCAAATTGCTTATGCCTAGTTTTCTTCTGTACAAATCTTCTTTGCCGATGTGAATCTGCCTTGTTCGTGACTTCTGCCCTTTCCTTACATATAATCCTCTTCTTACAATTCTTACATGCCTTCGTAAATATGTAGAAGTTCAAGCACAACTTGACTTACTCTCCACTTTTGCGCAATCTTCCTTCGTTATTGCGATTCACTTGTGCTCACGGCCCCTCCCTTGCTTTTAAAGATGGCTTTAGTCGTTTGTTACTGTTTGTCTCGAAATTTAAGTATTATTTGTAAAATGAAATCCAAATTTAGGAGCATATAAGCATCCCTTATTTCAACTTGTCCCTTCTACCATTCCAATGCATATTTATGTTTGTAATTTTGGTGTTTATCGTTAGAAATGTTGTGTACCATCAGCACCTCCTGCTTCATTCTTTACCTCCACCATTCCCACTTTCCGTCATGGACGACGGCTTCAATCATTGTTGACATGTTCAGCTCACAAATTCATCATATTCAATGGTCAAGATTTCATGATTTTACGTTTTTTTATCAAAATTTAAACCCTGATATTTGCATATTTCCGGTTTCAGAAAATTGACATGTAGCAATCGTTCTCTTGTTGGTGAACTAATACAAAAAAAGTTTAAATTCATCTGCAACAACGTGTACAAGGAATATAAAAAGCAGAATGCCAATAGAATTGATGTGAATTCATCTGCAACAACTAAGGAATATAAAAAGCCTGATGCCAATAGAATTGATGTATAATACCAACAACTAGGGTTTTTTTTAAACGCAAAAAGGTGAATCAACGTGAATTCATTTTTTTAATGGAATTGAATTAGATGATTCATTATAGAAGTATTTATACACCTCTCATAATTAAATAAAGTTGAAAATATAAGTGTTTGTGTATATTTTACAATTGAACAGAATTAAATTTAAAAAATATTATTGCATATAATTTAAATTACTTAATTTTAATATAAAATAACTATCAAATGTGCAATTTCAAGGAAAATATTATCGAAAGTGATAATTATTAATTATAATATTTATTTTAAAATATTAAATGATTCCAAACAATATAAACTGTATGAATTGTAAACTTTAAAATTATCATTTTAAAATTATTTATTTATCATAGATAACAAATATAAATAAAGTTCATAACATAAATAAATTAAAACAACTAATCTCAAATAAAATATATGTATTTCTTCAAATGAAATTCACATGTTCTCATTTTTCTATATCATTATCATTATTTCTTCACACATTTTATCTATGAAGTTTAAGCAGACAACAAATCCAAATAATTCAACATACCCTACAAGTCTGTTTGTATTTATGGAATTCATGAGAATTAAATTAAAATGAATTTAATTCTTATGAATTAATTATTTATGCCGATGGAAATGAATTGAATTTATTTCCGTCGGTACTATTCACTTTTCAGTTTAGAATAGAAATGAAGTTAAGATTCGTAAGGTATGAATCATCTAAAATTTAACTAACTTGACTTTTCTCATTCACTTCTGTCTGACTATCAAAATTTCTAGTTCTGTTTAATTCTAAGAGGTACACAAATACTTCTGTATTAAATTTATTTTCAACTAATTCAATTTCACTCAAGAAATAAATTCTTATCGATTAATTTCCAACTAATTTCGCATGCACATTTTACCTTATGTAAACAATACCAATAAAATTCATCTGAATTATATTCTATTAGTACAAACACTTCATCTATAAAAATTAAATTTATTTTAATTCAATTCTCTTAAATTTCATCGACACAAATACCCACTTAATGGATTTGAAGGAGTTCATCCTAAAAAAACCGACTTCGCTCTAGTTTTATCTTTTTTTAGATTTATCACTTATGATAGATTTGATGAGAGAGAAAAGGTTCATTTTATTTCGAGTTTACTTCAAACATCTTTACTGTCGATCTCATTCTCAATAATTTATGTTACAATTACGTACGAAAATGACGAAAAGAGAAAAGACAAGAACTACAAAATAGCAAAGGTGTTTGCGTACGTACGGAAAAGGAAAAAAATTAAAAAATTTAAGTATTTATGTCTGTAAATACAATCAACAACTTTTATTGTACTTTCTGTCTATTCACACAAAAATGATGAGAAATGACATATGGGAAATGATGTCCTACACAAGAATTACGAGACGACGAGAATGTAATTTCTCACTATTTCTTATTTACAAAAATAGATTTTAAAAAATAATTAATAAAAAAGTAAATTTTCATAAATTTCATTTCCGTCTTTTTTTTTTAAGTACACAACCATCCCGAAGTGTGGCATTTGCAGTGTGAACGAACTTAGGAGGCAATGAAAGTAAAAATTACTAGGGCAGTTCTGGCTATGCAGTGGCATTGCCATACAAATATGAACCAAGACCCCATGTAGTCAGCAGCAGTGACAAGATCTTGAACCCACTCATTGGATCATGAAAGATGATGACAGCTGCAGCACTAGTGAGAGGAATCCTCGCAGAATTAAGAACACCGGCCAAGACGGTCGAAGCAAGGTAGAGAACAGCAGTACCCGCCAGGATTCCTAGCTGAAAGGTGATGGCAGACCATACAATCACCAAATAGTACGATGTTCTTCCGTATTTGTATACATCAGCCTCCGATCTCATTCCTTCGAAGTCTCTGTTCAAGATGACGCCAGTCGTCGTAAATAGGAAGGCAAAGAACGATACCATAGTTTGAAGCTCCAGCACAACGTGAAATGATCTTCTTCCCAATGTGCTCACGAAAGCTAGCTCCGAAAATGCGAATAGAAGGCCATGAAGAGCAGACCCAAGAATATCCCATACGAAGCCCAGGAGATACCGCGCATCTGTCACACCTTGTATTTTGTCTGCTCTTAAATCCAAAGCTATGATGACTGCACCCGCAGCTATGACGACGATGGCATTAATAGTGGAAGGGTAGAGTTTATTATTCACTATAAAATATCCAAATACCGCCGAAAATATAACGGAAGAGGTTGCAAGTAGGGAAGCAGTAGATGCAGAAAGGTATGCATACGCCCAAGAAAACAGGACGTTGTCGGCAGCACTGATGAAACCCAATCCGATGTACCAGAGCAGCAACTTGAATGTCATAGGACTGGGTGTTTTCTTCTTGAATAGATAGAAAGGTACCAAGAAAAGGGCGATTAAAGGCCAGCCGACCACCGCAGACCAAGAGAGTATCCAGTAACTCTGACCTCCACCAGCGAAGTAGGCACGAGAAATGAGACTTGATGCTGTGAAGGCCACAAGCATTGTGATGCTACTGGCACCAAGTAGAATCCAATGTGAAATTGGCTTGTTATTTAGTGTTTCCCGAACCCTTGTATGAAATTCAGATATTTTGTCCCACAATTGATCAGGTGCGCGCAGATACATTGGCTGCAAGACATCTTCAGAGGCACGTGAATAAACACGGTGGTACTGTAGATTTTACCTTTTTAAGTGATATAAGAGTTAAAATTTTACTAAGATTATTTTTCCAATACGTCAAATTTTTCATTAAAATATTCTATATAATATCTTACATATAGTATATATAAATTGACTCTAATATCATGCAAATTTTATCTCATTAAAATTAGAAAAAACTTACTAAGTAATATAAAAATTTCAATTTTACTCGTTATTTTTAACGTAGAACTATTTTTCCCAACCGATACTTTAGGAAAAGAAGATCGATAGGTTGATGTTGGAATTTTAGACCGAGAAGAGTTCATGGTGTGCTTTTCCATGGATGTCCGTTGATAAGATTTTCTAACGTTCTTACTGAATTGTACAAGGAAAGGATATATATATGTATATATAAAAGCACTGTTGCATCTTTCATATCAAAGTATAATTCTGTAGTTTCGTTTAAGAATAAGATTTATAAATTTTTTACATATATTTATGAAATAGAAATAAATTATTTTCCTGTAACTGGTAATATATATATATATATATATATATTTCTTACCACGGAAAGCTTTAACTCACCAAAGGCGCCAAACAAAGCCTGTGTTTCTTCGAAGAAAACGTCCACAGAAAATAAAATTCAAGAAACTAACAATATTTCCCAAGTACCCCTAACCACAAAAGAAGCTAGAATCTCTCCAAAACCTAACCATCCAAAAAAAAGCACACCACAAAATCCCTGTTCCAGCGAAACAAAGATGAACATTTCCCTAAAAATAACCAGCTAGCAATGCTCTCTCACGAAACTAGGTATATAAACTAGCACATCACCAAGTCCAAGAACCAAAACAAACCAATAAAGTAAATCAAGCAGAAAAAAGATCAATAATCCGGAAACAAGTCGCAGCTAATTCAACAGACAAGGGGCGAATTTCCTCACCTGGCAGCGAGAGGTTTGTTCCAGCCGCCGTGGGCGAGTCGCTCCGAGAACTCGGCCTCGGCTGGTCGATGGTGTCTACAGCGCCGTCGATCGTGGGCCGCGGCAGTTGCGCCATGCTTTTGCTGCTCAGTCGGGGACTGAAGTGCGCAGGGAACCGGAGCGTGAGTACACAAAAGGCAGCGTTTGTTCGTAAGTTCCAGCGGTATCGTTTGTTTTGAAGTTTTTGAAGCAAAAAAAAAGTAATTTCATCATAAATAATACAATAAAAATTTATTTACATAATAATAATAACACCTAAAAGTTTGAAAACCAAAAGAAGTATAAATTTTAATCATCTCAAGTATTATATAGACTCTCAAAACAAACAAAAAAGTTATTTCTAAAAACACCATAAGTCATCACTGTTCTTACACGACTCATCACACATACGTTTAAATCACCAACGCCCATGCATAAATCATCGCATATAAAGCTAAATCACCACCATCATAGATCGGGCGTGTAGAATATGATTGATGCGTTGTTAAATTATCACACCTTACAAATATTGAAACATAGCAATCACCACGATATCAAGAGGAAATTTTCTCTCTTTTTTAAAGAAAAATGCTGCCAGACTACGGTACCTCATAAAAGCTTAACAAAAACTGAGAGAGAAAATTTCACAAAAATCTTGATAAAGTTCACTCATTTAATTAATTCCAACTACAAACCCAAACTACCACAATCATCAAAGATCAATATCCACCATCATCATAGCATCCACAAAATAAAATCTCAGACACAACAAGGTCCACAAAAATTTGGTTCCAACAATGTTCTCCTTTGTATTCAAAACAACCATAAAAAATAAATAAAAGAGGTGCTCTTGAACTACCAACTAAGAAAAATAACAAATTAAGTAATATCTAAATGCATGAGTTCTAAGTGGGCAAATGTCTCAAATATTGAAAAATTCAAAGGTTCCATTTTCTTCATTAATTATAGAATTTGATCGCTTACAACCTAAACATTCATCTGGTATGTTTTAGTTATTTAATAATACACGTGACACCAAAATTTAGCCCTGCGAAACCTTATGCACAAATTCCAAAATTTTACAATATCTATTAAACCCTGACATTATGGTTCTTAAATGCATGCCATACGCGATCATGGATAACATTATTATGCACAAATTCCAAAATTTTCATGACATTAAAGTAAAAACAGCAACTTTCTCGTAAATAAAGTCGAATGCGTACGTTTGGTTGTGATTAACATGTAATACTGGAAAATGCATTTTTTGTGATAACCATAATCGTCACAGAAACTTAAAAATCTGTCATAAATATTTTATTTATAATGATGATCGAAGATCTTAACTACAAAAATCATCACAAAAAATTTATAACAATTTCTTCGACTGTCACAAATTTTGCAACGATTTTAGGCTGCTCCGATAGAATAGGAGAATATGTCATATGGATAAACATCACATTGTATACAATTGAATATTTGAATGGAACATTGAATCACCTTCAGCATCTATTATGGAGTGCACGCCTTATTCTGAGACCATGTGATGCATTAATAATGCTACTCAAGATATTTGGCACGGAAAAAGAAATTCTTGGGAAAGGGTCCAATCTGACTGGAGTTAATGCTACTCAAGATATTTGACATATTCAATGGGTACTGGTGTATTCTTCTGTTAAGCAAATAACCATAACATACAAATTCTGACTGTTATGTTACATTTTTAAATAGATACATATGTAACAGTGAGGAAAGACCAAAAATAGTCTTTAAATTTTTGCCTTATCATAAATTAGTTTCCTATTATTTCATAGAATTTTCAGTTTGTTTATGAAAGACTGTTATGGTCACAGCTTTTATGGTATATACCCTTAATTGCAGCTAATTGATTCATCCATGACTGTAGAAGCCAGCATTCCCTGTTTAGAATGAGTCATCTCTCCTCTAAAATTATTTTTCTTATGTAACGTTTGTTTACCATTTTTTTAATTAAAGTTGAAGTTAAATTGTACGGTAGAAGATTTGAAGTTAAATTTTTTTTAGAGTTTAATTGTATTTATTTGTACAGTAATAAATTTTTGTTGAAGATAGATATTTTTTTAAAGTTAAATTACGTTTATTTAAATTAATAGTGATATAACTCTAACATAATAAAATTACATTCAACTAAAGTTTGTTTATATTATTTATTTTGAAAACGTTTTGTACATTAAAAATTAAATTATATAATTACATCAAGTAATAATTAAGTTTTTTAAAAATTATTTAAATTTATATGATGCTCATTATCAAACAAATATGTAATGTTAAAATTCGACGACGTATCATATATTGAAAACTTTACTTAGAAATATAAACAACTACTACATTCTTCATTAAAGAAAAGTACTATCAAACTACAAACTTTGAAAGTATAATATCATACATAGATAAGTTTATCAAAACATATATAATTACTGTTACATATAACTTTGAAGCAAATATAAGTACAGACATGAGTAATACATATTAATAATTCAATTAACAAATTCATGTCTTTCAAAATTACACATAATTTCATAAATGTTACTGACATCATTTTACATGTGTCGAAGTATACTCGCCAATGTCCAATCAACATATTATTTACCATATCACTTCCAGTATACTTAATAATTGTAAAACTTTCTATTGTTCTTTTAATTCTAATTCTACTCAATCACCAACTTCACACACTTCTCCATCTTTTGCCAACTTAACAATATAAACCAAAAACAAGTTCAAATAATTTCAACTTGAACATACAAATTTCATTAATAACAAATATACATATAACATACACAAAAGCACAACATATACAAATCAAAATCAAACATTCATTTTCATTTGTTATTTTTCATTTGTATTTTTTACTAATTTCTTTATTATTTTTAGCTTTTATCATTTCATTTTAGTTTTTTCACATTTTCGTTTTTCCTTTTTTTTTTAATGGCATTCTATCACACACAAAAATGCAGTTTAGTCTCAAAAATGTATTTCAATCCATATCAATGAATGTTTTACCTGAAATAATCCATGAAAAATGATTTTTTTTTGAAAAATGAATGTTTTGTAAATGATATTTTATCTATCGAAAAAAAAAAAAACACAATCATCGTACTTGTAAAGGGTGCAATGCAAAGGTGAAGAATATTTGGCAAAGGAAGAGGAGATCCAATGAAGCTGGAGTTGGACGAGATCCAACAAAGGAGGAGAAGATTTGACGAAGGAGGACAAGATCCAACAAAGGAGGAGATTTGATGGAGGACGAGATCCGACAAAAGTACGAAGGAGGAGGAGATCCAACGAATGTTGGCTTCAACTGTGGAGATCAAGCAAATGTTGGCTTCAGTTGAGGAGATCAACAACGAAGGAGGAGATCCGGTGACAACATCAGAGGAGGGAGGTTTGCTTCGAAGGAAGAGATCCAACAACAATGATGGAGGATGGAGATCTAACAACAGTGGAGGAGGAGATCCAACAAAGGAGGACGGAAGGGCCAAAGGTGGAGGGAGCGTAAAAGGGCATGCATCAGAGGGCGCAAGTGTGGACGATGTCGGAGGAGTAACAATGACTACAAAGGTGAATTTGAGGGTGGAAGGCAAAGGGCGAAGTGTAGAAGGGCTTCTATGTGATTTTCTTTCAATGTTTTCTTTTTTATTTTCTTATTTCGATGTTTAAAGAAGAATAATTTTATCGAAAGAGTGTTGTTCGTAGAGATGTCAATAGGGCAGCACAGCTCAACACTGTTTGACCATGCTGGTCAATGATACAGCACGAAAAAATTTTTGTGCCATGCATTGTGTCTAGGTCGGACCCCCAAGTATTTCGTACCGTGCCGATACGGCACGACTTCCAACACAAAATAGGCATGGCCCGGCCCAACATGAGACGACGAGGTCGGTTGTGGTGAGGGGGGAATGGTCGCTGGGTCATGCAGCTGATGGGGTGAATGGTCGTGTGTGTGAGAGGGGACTGAATAGGTCGTGTGGCCGGCAGGGGGAACTGGCCATCGGGTCACTGGGCCGACCGCTGGGTCGTGCAGCTGGCGAGCTGAACAGTCGCATGCGTAGGAGGGGGTTGAATGGCCCACGGGGGGAAGCCATCGGGTCACTAGACCGACCGCTGGGTCATGCGGCTGGTGGGCTGAACGATCGCGTGCACGAGAGGGGTTTGAACAGGTCGTGTGGCCGGTGGGGGGTACTGGTCGTCGGGTCACTGGGCCGATGCTAGGTCGTGCGACCGGCGAGCTGAATGGTCGTGTGGCCGACAAGGGGGACCGGCCGCCGAGTCGTGCGACTGGCGGGGTGAACGGTCATGTGCATGGGCGGGCAGGCTGGGGAACCATGCCTAGGTCGGCAGCCAGATCATTGGGTCGGCCATCGAGTCATTGCGTCAACAGCCAGGTCGCAGCGTCGAGTCCCAGGAATAAGAGAAGAAGAAAAGGAGGAACTGAGGAAGAGCCGCATCCAACAGGCGACCGGCGGCCGCGTCCAATGGCCAACGGGCGGCCCGCTTCCACACAACGAGCGGCACACTTCCATGCAACGGGTGGCCAACTACCGCATCCAACAACCAACCGACGGTCGCGTCCAACGGCCAACAGGTGGCCCGCAGCAACAGGCGACCTGTTTCTGCACAACTGGCCATGCTTCAACAAGATCAAGTTGAAAAATTTACTGAGCAACTCACAAACTTAAATATTTCATAATTAAAAAATTGTAATTTTTATTTTTTAATTTGTAATTTTTTAAATGTAATTGTAAATTTGTAATAATGTAAATATAAAAAATGTAATTCATTAATAAATAAAAAATTAATTTAATTATATGCATTGTTGTCTCATTTATTAAGTTGTTGAATACTTGAATGTTGAATGTTATCATGTTGATTGTTAAATTAAATTTAAATATTAATGGTTGAACGGTCGCATGCGCAGCAGCGCGAGTGAGTAGGTTGGGGAACCGTGCCTGGGCTGGCAGCTAGGTCATTGAGTCGGCCGTCGGGTCATTGGTCCAACAACCGGGTCGCAATGCCGAGTCCCAGGAAGAACAGCTAAAGAGAGAAGTGGGCTGTCGGAGGCGACAAAGGGGAAGGCCGTGTGGGCCGACGGGGAGAACGATCGTCGAGTTGCGGGAGGGGGGAGCACGAGTCGCTGGGTCGTGCGATCGATAGGGTGAACGGTCGCGTGTGCAGGAGGGGGTGAACAGGTCGTGCAGCCGACGAGGGAGACGGGCCGCCGGATCATTAGACCGGTCATCAGGTCACAACACCGAGTCCTAGGAAGAATGTTGTTATTTGTTAATTAAATAATAAATTAATTAAAAAATTGTGCCGATCAAAATTATGTCATTGACCGACATAAATAGTGTTTTGTCGTGTCATGGGTCGTGCCTGGGTTAACCCATTGTTGGTGTGGGCCGTGCCCACACAAAAATTGTGTCGTGTCAGGTCGACACGATACGATTGACTACTCTAGTTGTTGGAATAAAAAGAATCAGTAAAAATCAGTTTTTTAAAATAAATGTGAATGAATGAATAGTAATAGGATGTGAGAGAAAAGATAAGTATTGTGTGAAATTACGTTATTTGGTAAATTAATATTTCAGCTTCAACTGTGTATAGTAAAAAAAGAAGATTTGATGAAGTTAAAATTATACAAATAATAATTAAAGTTAAACTTTAGCTACTATTACCATAAGAGGTTTGATTATTTGTTAAAAATAATTGTAACTTCAACTATGCATATTAAAAGAAGCTGAAGTTACAGATAAACAAACGTTACCTCAGAGACAATGTTTTCAACCCTTATAAATGTTTAAGCTACTCATCTTGGCCTTTTCTTTTCAACCTTTTTTTCCCTTTTAGACAACCCCTAGGTTTTCTATAGACATTGCCTCCTTTTTGTTCCTTTATTTTTTGTATTCTCCTCTCTCGATCTTCTTTTGGACAACTTAAAATTTTCCATGGACATTGTCTACCTTTTAATGTTTTAAAAAGTTATAGACATGGTTTTAAATGCAGATGTCATAAATGTCACATAGATCTAGAGTGAAAATTAGATCTAAATTTTTGAGTATAATATAAGTATTTTTCATAACTAAATCGGGTCTCCATTGTTTATTTAGAGCTAGAGCTAGTATTTTTATGGTCTCCATTGTTTAACAGATTGGGTCAAAATTTGTAAAAAGAAGCTAAACGTACAAAACAAGCATGTATTCCAGAAATTTCAGCAATAATCTACAAAAATGGAAGAGATCAACACAAAAAAGTTACCGGAATGAAGGATTCAGTAACAAACACCTATGATTGGAGGAAGCAACAGCCAATGCACCCCCGGTGGCTTCGCATCAAAGAACGGAGCGAAATGGAGGGAGAGGGCGTGAGGAAGAGAAGGGCTTTGGCGGTAAGTCGGAAGATATGGCTTTTGGCGGAAGGAAGAGAAGAGTCTCGGCAGAAGGAGGGTTTCGGTGGTGGAAGGAAGAGAAGGGTTTCAGCGTGAGCTGCAAGAGAAGTGTTTCGGCGTGCAGAGGCATTTCGGCGGCGAGTGAAAATGAAGGGGAGGGTTTCGACAGCGTGCACAAGAGATCGAAGGAGGAGGAGGTGGGAAAGGGTGGTTTTGCGGGCGTGCACGAGAGAATAGGACCTTTTTTTTCGCGGGTGTCGTATTTGCAACGGCTTTCAATAATAGCCGTCACTAATGGGCGTATCTCAATGACTCTGCATGTCTTTTTCTTGTGACGGCTTTTGAAAGCTGTCACAATAGCCATTATTTGTGACGACTAATATTTGTTAGCCGTTGTAAAGTCTTTTTTCATTGGATTAAACCAGACGATTTTTAAAAATGATTTTAAAAAGTTGTCATTAAATATGAGTACATGTGATGGTCAAATTTTAACGATTGTCGTAAATAGTTGATTTTTTTAGTGACGTACATGACATCAAGCCCAAAAGTAAAAATTAAATAGAAAAATAATTAAATAAACAAATAAATTTCATTAATTTACATTAATATAATGTTTATACATTTACAATTAATAAAAAATTATAGAAAATGATAAAAAAATTTATCATTTCTTATTAATTCTAAAAATACAAACATTACCTAAGTTACGTAACTTCATTTCCAACTCTTGTATTTTAGTTAGAGTTTATTAAAGTTATCATTAGTTAAAATTAGAGTTACGTTTGATTAAAAAAAATTTAAGTTAATTCTTGTACTATTAATTATCAATATTATATAACGTGATATTATTTATCAATATTATTTATTAATTTCAATAATCTTCAGTAAAAAAAAGTTAAAAATTTGACAAATAAACAAGACCTTGATTTCAAAAGAAGAATGTGTTAGATGAAACGTAATATCGTGACTTTGCATGATTTTAAAAATGGACTAAAATCAAACGATACCTAAAATTATGTACATGTATGAATATTTACACATACACCTTTGGTTAATTGGTGAGCCACAACTAGTTTATTCTCCTATTTTTGACCTTATGCCATTACTAGTAGCTTATTTTAAACTACATTCGAATATGTGTACTCGTAGGACACATACTCGTAGGACTTCGAAGGATGCATGTGTGTACAACCTCCAAACTTGATCATCGAAAGCGATATTTATATGCCTTATGCCATCATAGGTAAGTTGAGTGCATGTGGGCTGTCGATCAGCACAAAGGGGGAAATTTGCTTTCATTTGGAATTCAATATGATTGATTCTAAAGGGGTGTTTATGTACGTGAAATTAAATAAAAATAAATTAATAAAATTTATTTTTTAATGTTTGATTGTATATTTAAAAATGATGGAAAATAAAACAACGAGAATTTTAAAATAAACGAGAAATAGAAATGATGAGATTTAACAAGAAATTACAAAAATAAAAATTATTTATATACGTATAGAAAATAAAAAGAATCTCAAATTTTAAGTGTTTGTGTACGAAGGGAATTGATAGAAAAATTTAATATTAACTTTTAAAATATTAAAATAATGAAAGTTATAAATAATTTAATTTTTATAATTAAAGTTTAGTAATAAAAATTTAATATAATATTATAGATAATAAAAATTGTAAAGAAAAAATCGAACATTATAAAACACTGCAGTAATGACATTGAAGTAGAAGGAAGATGAAATCATTAATGAGGAATGTCAACATTGATCGAAGAGGGGTATCTCGATGAAAATCAACTTAAATGCAACCATCGAGTGTATATATTGAGAGAGCACAATTTCACTTAGAATTCTTGGAAAGGGAGGTGAGAAATGGGAATTGAGAAAGTTGAAGATTTTACATTATAATAGGAAATCATGGATAATCGATTTTCTATTCATACAAACAAAACATAAATTTTAGTCAAAAGAGAAATCACTTTATCATAAATTCTTTTTCCAAGAATTCTAAATGTACAAACACTTAGTGTTTGTTTGTACATGTCTAGGAAAAAAATTTTAGATAGAGAAAAGATAAAAGAAATTGAAATTCAGAAAGAAGAAATTCAAAAGAAGTGTTTGTATGTCATAAAAAACTCAAAAAATTATATAAAACTTATTTGTACATGTCGAGAAAATAGATCAATCAAAATCAATTAAGATGACACTAAAAGGATTCAAATTGTAAGTGATAACAATAAACTCGACCACAACAATGACATTGAGAACAATCAAAAGGAAATCAACGACGATGAAAACATGAGAACTACTCAAATAAGGGAACATGCAATACTGAGCAAAGGTGACAAAAACATGCAGAGCAAATATAAAGGTGAGACTTGATTTTTTTTCAATGGATTGTACAAAATTTCATAGGATAAAAGGAGTAAATTCGAAAAAATCTATTATTTATACTATTAGAAATTTTAAATTTTTTTTTTAAATTACCATCCTACATAAACCCCTTCAAATCCAAAACTTTTTTCCAAATTTCATTTTCTGGAAAATCCAGGGTACAAAAATCCCCCTAATGTGTCACAACCACTTACAACCACAATGTCAACAAATGAAAGGCATGCCACAACTGTGAGGCAAGAAGGGTAGAGGCATTTGCTCACCAGGCACACAGACATCCGCAAGATGACTTATTCATGACACAAAAAACTTCGCCCGTTATCTCTGAATATGCTGATCAGAACCGATGTGCGTAGAATAATTGCCCCCACTTTCACTCTCTGACTACTCGCTGCTGTTCACATTCTCTGAAGAACCAATTCCTCCATCTACAAGAGACAGGAAACTTTCTTTGGAAGAATCCAGAGAGTTTGCATCAGAACATTTAAAATGAGAGGCAACGTGATCAAGCATACCTTCAGGTCCTTCACCAGCAGCAGGGGCGTAAGCAGATCGCCGTGAACGAGCTTGTTGTTGTGTTGGCTGAGGATAGAATACATGCATCAAGTAAACATCAGTCTGAAATAACAGAATAAGCTTGTTAACATTGTCGATTTGGTAAGGCAAAGATGGTCTGATCTTCCTATGGGATCAGATGATAACACCACGGTCCATTCAAATTCCTCAGCTAAGTAAGAACTTCTGAGCTTGTTGGGACGCCTTAAACTCAATCTACTGGCTTCAAACAGAAAGCACTAGACATTTAATTCATCACTGGTTGCTTATACAACTATGGAGGAAGCAGAAATCACAGCTTAGCCCAACACTCAACTACTAAAACACCACTTTGTCCTATGGGCCCTCTTTGATACATAGGGATTTTAATTCTATTTGGCGTTTTTATTCTTGTAAATTTGTAATCCTGATCTACGAGTTAAAAGGCTGGTGCTAGAGTCTTTTCGAGCAGCAGGTTGGTGCTATATCATAGATTTTAAATTTTAAGTGTTTACTTGGTGGATTTTGAATTATTTGGTTGGTGTTTCTTCTCCTAAGGACATGTGCAGAATTTTCATGCCTCCCATGCAAGAAAAGAAATTAATGGAGTTGGTATACTACCACTTCTGAAGGAAAACTAGTTACATCTGATTCCACCATGCTTTGTGCTTTGAGTTGAAAACAAAAAGAAATCAAACATTAGATTTAGGAGGAATACTTTCTAAACTCTTCTAACTTTTCTTGGTTCCTTCAAACCAAACAGACCTCTAAAAAAAAAAAGCCCAAACAGACCTCTAGGTAAGTACTTGAACGACATCTTGCTGGAAACATTACACATCTAATCCTAATGTGTTAGAGACAACAATAACCCAGATCTCCTTCAAAAACAATTTGTGATCGAGGGATTTTCATGAATTCAAAGTGAGCCAACAGGAAGACCCAATCACCTCCACAAGGTTGTATTTGTGGAGAACTTCAAGAAATTTATGTAGTTCGTTTCTGGTCTATTATTGCAAGACATTTCTCTATTCAAATCTTCTGAAAATCATGCACACAAACATAATTACCTCGCAGCACATGACTGACATGCTGTTGCACCAGAAAGGCAAGGAAACAACTAGAGTGTTGACCCATAACAATATTGAACAAAAGTATACCTGCAACTTTGGCCGAAGTGCCTCAAGTGGTCCTTTTGGTTTCTCAACGGGTCCACCACCTTGCTGTATGTACCAAACAAATTGACAACAAAAATAATATTGTCCTTAATTGGTGAAAGCTTCTGTTGAAAAAGCTATAATAAAAATAACACACCTTTCCCAATGCCCAATCAGCAGAATCAAAGAATGCACGCTCATGGTCCTGAAATAATAACAGAAAAAAAAATTTCTGGTACTAGCAAAAAAAAAAAAAAGTAGCATATGCATCTATTTGGTGCCAGAGACGTCAGTCTGAGGATGTAAGTGGAAACTACCTTGGAAATTAATGGCGGTTTCTTTGGTAACATGCCCCCATATTTCTTCTTAATTAGCTCCTCCTGCACAAGTGCAATAAATACTAAAATGAACAACCTATGAACTTAAGTGCTTAATGCATACTACGACTAATAAAGAAATAAATACTTGGAGCTGATGAACTTTGTATAAATTAACTGGGGTCCAGGACATGATATAGATAAGGCTTACCTCCTCTTGATATGATGGTACAGAACTTTCCCCACTTCGTTTGGGCTCATCCCCTTCAGTTAAACTCCCGCCAGACATCTGGCAAAGAAATTATATAGGAAAATGTGATGATGAAATAGGCAAGCATATACCACACATTTATGTCTTAAATCATTTGGTGAACTGCAGGCATCCAAAAAATAAGAGAGAAATGAGAGGACCAACTTCTAAAAAAATGATAAGTTTCTGGAGTTAGGTAGCTTAAGATACATTGTAGGCATCTTGCATATATAAAACTAATATATAAAAACTAGGCGGCATTTGTTTGCAGTTTTTCCAATGGGCTCCAGCTCTATCATAATTTCCAAAGCATGGGCTCTAGCCTCTAGCTCTCCCAAATAAATAATTTTTGCAGCTCCAATTCTTAGGCCTTTATTGACTCTTGGAAACAACTTATGAGGCACAAATGGCAGAGCCATCTTTGGTGATTCCATGTGCTCTAGCTAATGCAGCACTATTGTAGCATGAATAATGATGGCTCTTCCAAAAGTTGGAACTTAGGCTTCCTCAATTAAATGAAGCCTAAGGTTTCAAGGAAATAGGATGATAAGGAACAGATAGAGAATCCTAGAGCGATTTTCCAGAAACAAGATTAATGACTTGTATACGTAGAAACTCAAGTTTCTGAAAAAAAAGTGAAACTGATATGACTAAATATCCCAAGTGATATGAGAATGTTGACTCTTTTTTCTCAGATAAACACAACAGCTGATTATATCTCATTATTTTCCCCAACCACCTTTTACATTTTTATATGTAAAATGAAAAACAAACATAGGGTATAAAAGTCCCACCAATGTGGAGCATGCAGAAGGTCCAAGAAAAGATAACTGAGAAGGTATTTCTATAATATCACATTCACAGAAACCAAAGGTTGAAAAACAGATGATAACCAAATACCTGAACCAATTCACATCATGTAGTTACACAAGAAACATAGAATTCAATAGACTGAAACTCGATGCTTCATTCATTAAATCCTACCATTTTATGCATTTTTATTTTCTACTTGCTAGATATACTACTCGATAAATGGATATACATATGTATCCATATATCCTAAGTCATAACATGATTCACCCTAGTAAGAAAAATCATTTTTTCCCTCTAACATGGTGTCAAAGCTAGTTTTACTTGAAAAACGTGAACCTTAAAATGGCCATCACTTCCCACAATTATCATTTGTCACCAGCAAGCCCAGCCACAGCTGCCACACCCTTTGAGGCCCCCAACTACTCCTTCGATTCTATTTACCGTGTTCAGGATCACTGACCCCTGGACTTCATAAGTTGACACCTCAGTCTTCGAAATGTGTCTTTGTTGGATACCTTAGGACTTGGAAAAGATATTTTTGCTACCTCTATATCTCAAATAAATATTTGGTATGTACCTCATATTAAACTTTCTATGTCTGCCCAACTTTTTTCTTCTACTACTAAGATACCTATTTCGGTGCCACTTACCTTTATATTGATAATTCAAAGGATACTGGTAACAGTGATTCATCCTATTGTTCTTTAAGCTCACCCCTAATAGGTTTACAATAATAGGGTACAAGGATATGCTAACATTTCAAGCCCAATTGGTCCTACTTCTGATAATCTAGATTGAGCATCTTCCAATATACATTTCTAATTGTCCATTGTCATGGTAAGTGTCATGCTACCATACACCTTATTTCTAACATTGTCTCTTATGATTACATTAGGACTACCATTCAATAGAGTGTCTTGGTTATCTACATTGAATCTATTCCAAACAGTTATTCAATGGCTTTAACAATATTGCACTAAAAACCCACTATGAATGAGGAGTTACAAACTTTATAATCATAAGACACAGGAACCCATCTATCATCAGCTCATTTCCACACCTGTTGGCTATCTTAGGTCTTTGATAACTCCACTGACAGATACAAAAACTGTCTAGTAGACAAATGATTTATTTAGGCATATGGCATCAACCAGACCAAGACATTTTCTCCAGTTACTCTCTTGAAGTTCATTTGAGTACTCCTATTGAATTCACTCAATTACGGTCTGGAGTTATATCAGTTAGACATCACAAATGCCTTCCACTATGATGATCTAGCTGAACAATTAATGATGGAGCAACCTCCTAGTACATTGCTCAGGGACATGTGCCTTAACAAGGGGTGGTGAAAGGAATCAAAGAAGACTCAAGCACAAAGGACAGATCCATAATCCCCAATTTTTTATATACATTCCAAGAGAACGGTGATGAAAATTTATTGTAAAAACATCAAACAACAAGAGGAAAAGTAGCAGGTGTTTTAAGTTGGTGATTTAGAGTTATAAAATGCATATCCTGATATGGGAGATGTATTGGGTTTTTCCACAAGCAAACCATACTAGCAGAAGTGGAAATTCATTTGATACATGATATTCTTTGATTCATATGCTGACAAGAACAAATTTGAATAGGATACTGGATTCAAGGTAAATCTAAAAAAATGATGAATAGAGAGATGAACCATGTTGCCAAACCTACATAATGGGGATTAATACATTGATTGTTGTTGTCATAGATACTAGAATCAAGCAAATAACCAAGATTAAAAGAAAAAAAGCCTGCTCACAAAGCAAAGGAGTCATTTGATCTGCAGATCTAAGGTAGGGAGGTGAAAGTTCCCAACAATTGATCATACAGTCATATCCATCCCACTTGAGATGAAACCTTTTTTTTTCCAAACGGGGCAAGCAACTTTGAAAATGCTTTCCCGTAAGGTTGGGAATTTGACAGTTTTACATTGTTGAGATTCAAAACCTACAACTAACTTTCCCAAAGAAAAAAGTAACATAAGTTAAATCTAATTGGTATAATAGTCAGTTACAGGATGCAGATCTACGTATGGAACAAAAAATAAATAAATTAGAAGGAAGCCAACCTCCAAATTTT